>JAVHNL010000312.1:0-75000 GCA_031216105.1 Dalbergia cultrata | reverse complement strand
ATCACATACATTTAGTGCACTCTTTATTTTTTCCAATTTACTGTCATTGTTTTAGGTCGAATTTTACTTTTATTTAATTTCCATATATTGGTAGTGTGAAAATTTTTCATACAATTATTCAGACAATCATCAATTAGCGCGTCAAACAAAAAAAAAAACCATGTATTAACGTATTAGAGCGATAATCAACTCAGCCACTCACTGGCCACTGCTTGAAAAAAAATTATAAATATTAAATATAAAAAGTTCTGATTGTATGGTATTGAAAAAGCGTTTTACACTCTAATATATGGAAATTAACTCTCTCTTTTTTGTCATCAGTCAGACAATTATTGGTTGTTTTTTTTTTTTTTATCTATGTTGTTCTTAATAAGTTGGAGTTGGTCCTGGGCTAAGGCCCATATGTCCACGAGATAAGCTGGGATAAGTGGCTAAAAATATCATACAGGCCCTACATCTCTACGTTAGGCTTCAAGAGAGTCATGACATGATAAAAAATTAATTAAGGAAATATTGATCAGATTTACATTATTCACTTATTTGTACTCAAAGTATATAGAATGTTATGTCAACTCATATCTCATCCTCTATTGGATGGGGTATGGATGATGTGAGTTAGCATGATGTCTTATATACTGTAAGTATAAATAACGTGATTTCCTCATTCAATATTAGATAAGATATGAGTCAGTATAGTGTCCCACACATAATTAGTAAAAATACTCCATATGTTTTTTTAATATTATCCATTTCAAAAGTTTACTTTGTTTATAAGTAATTGTCCATTTAAAAATCTAAGTAATATGAATTATTTCTTTTCAATAATACCTCTATTAAATACTGTTAATTTATTATTAGTAAAAGAGAAGCGAGAAAGTTGGAGTGTATTGAAAAGAAATAGGTACAATTTAGTAAATTATTTCAAATTTTTACTAATATTGATTTTTTACTGAGTATTCCTTAATTTTGATGCATTTTTAAAATCAAACAATTATTTAAGGACAAAGGAAATAATATTTTTCTATTGATAATGCAAAAGTGTGTTAATTGATTAAATTGCTCTTATTTAATATGATTATGTTATTAAAAAATAAAAGTTGATAAGATATACTTGATTACAATAAAATTGTGACTGATGAATAATAATTAATATTATTTTATTTGATAAATAGGTAAGCTAAATATATTTTTTTTCCAAAAAAAGGTTGGATAGTTGAACTGACAAAATTGCAGTAATTTTCAAAGGTTTTTTTTCTTTTCTTTTTGTGATCCATGCACTAAGTAAAATTTGATCCACTACAGCCGTGTGGACATTTTAAAATCTAGCCCAAAGCCAAACTTGCAATCAATGATACAACGACTAATCACATCCTTGTCATTAATGATAATTAAGGCGACGGTTTCAATGCTTCATTATTTATATAGTGTACACTATTAAATTCTCACTATATTTTCAAATAAGATATTTTTGTCTCTGTCTCCCTTAGGCACAAACCAAACACTATCTTATTGTCAAGTTTCTACAAGTATTTGAAAGGCTAGAGCTAATACAAGTAAATAGTTCTCCTAACTTTCAAATTTTTTGGCACTTTTGGACAAATATAAATATTAAAAAAGATAATAAATATATTGAGAATAAATTAAAATATAGTTAATAAACTAATGTATCTCTATTAAATAAAATATTTTTAGAAAATTAATAATTAGAGAGTGAAATCACTTAGAGTTACTATTTAAAAAATAAATAAATATTGTACTGAAATGTGAATTCGTTTAAAAATAGGCAGATATTTTGAAATATGAAGTTGTCTAAAAGTAGACAGATATTTTAAAAGACAGGGAGTAGAAAATTAGTCACAAGAAAGAGAATTATCGGAGTTTCTATAAAATAAGTGTACTGTGTATAAAGATGGATTGTTTGTTGTTGAGAAATCACACAAGTATTTAAGAGAAAAGTGTTTAATATGTTAAGAGACTTATTTATAGATGATGTTATTATTATAAGTTAATGTTATTTTTAGGTTGGTGTGATAGCAAGAATCATCTTCTTGATAAGATTATACTTGAGAATCAATCTTTTTAAAACGGTTGGCTTTCACAATTAGGCGCCTTTACATCTTAATCTTGTATAATTGGTTGAGGGTTTTAAGCATTTTTAATGAATACATTATTCAATTTTTGTTTTGAACAATTTACTAGTGATTTACAAAATTAATAGGTAGATACATTGACAATAAATAGACAGTTGTTAAAAAATATTTAGGTCGTGAAGCTATGTTTAGCAACATGAAGTTGGAGGGAGTGACACGGGTAAAATTTAAATAATTATCATTTGAAGGAAATTTTATGGAAGAGAGTGGTATTAAAGTATCACATTGTCTAGAGATAAAATATAGATGATCTTTGTAAATCTTGGATAATCCCCTCTCCTGAAGATAGCTTTAGGGGTTGATTTAGGTCCATTCAATTCTAAAATGGTACTATAACTTATTTCATGGTTGTTATTAAGGTGCCTTATAATATGTCCAGTTAATCATATTTCACATTACAAGTTCTTGTCCTGTTTTGAGCATGAGGGGATATATTAAAGTCTCATATTACCCAGAAATAAGGTGTAGATAGTCTTTACAAGTTTTAAATAACTCTCACTGTTGAGGTAGGTTTTGTGATTGTATTAGACCCACTCAATTTTAAGAAGTAGAATGGTTAGCAAGCAACAATATATCTCTTCCTTAGCACTCGAAGCCTTGATCTTTTTAACCATCCAAATTCTAAGAGAGGGTGTAACGAAAAAATGGGCATAATTTTTGTTCTATTATCTCATTAAAATTAATAACCATCCAAATAAAATTATATTATTTTCTCTTCTATTCCACTCGTATTTTTGTCCCCATTATGCTAATAATTATTCCCCATTATTATCTATTAAACTCTCAAGATTTGTTTGAATATGGGATAAGAATGGGGTAAATCATGAAACTCATTCTTGAAAACTCACCCCGTCCAAACAAACACACCCTCAAGGGCAGGCTTGGATGGAAGAAAGTCAGAAGCAAATAGTAAAAGTGCCATGTAAAAATACATGGCCTAAAAAGAGTTGCTAAAAATTAGCAAAATGGCAGCAAGTTGGGCAAATATCTTTGCTACGCAATCATCTATCTAGCTAGCTGCGTTGCGCGTGGGTGTGTGAGATTCCCATCTTCCTCCTATCTGAGTCTGAGGGCCGGTTCGGTCAACAGGGACGGCCATGACCCTCCCAGACCCCGCACTCTCTCTCTCTCACTCTCTCTCAAACCTTCCCAGAAAACCCTAAATTTTTAAATTGAATCTCCCTTTTCTCCCCCAAAGTTCATTTACAATCCCAAAGTCAACGCTCCAAATCCCGATTTCAAATTTCGCGATCTTAACGCCCCTCAAAATTCTCTCACCTCGTAGCGCAGAGCTATGTCGTCCGAGATCGAGGTCGTCGAGGAGGTCCAATCCACCGCCGATCATAACCAAACGCCGCCGTCCTCCTCCTCCGCGGCCGCCGACATCCCGGAGGAGAGCCTCCGCGACGACGTGTACACTGCGGCGGCGTACGGGGATCTGGAGAAGCTGCAGAGGCTGGTGGAGCGAGAGGGATGCCCTGTCTCCGAGCCTGATGGTTTGGGCTACTACGCCCTCCAGTGGGCCGCCCTCAACAACCGCACCGCCGCCGCTCAGTACATCATCGAGGTTCTCTTTCATTCGTTTGTTGAGTTTTGCATTTTGCTTAGTTCTAGCTCGCCCTTGAAGCCGGCATTCCGTAGCTTGTTTCCTGAATGCTTCTATGGTTTTGGCAATCACTGTTGTTTAGTGTTTACTTTTCAAGATGAAAAAAAAATTAGAAGTTAAAAAAATTTAAGGAAGGTCTAGAAGAGAAATTGATGATGATGGTGGTGGTGGTTTTGGTTAGGGAATTTGTGCAGGTAGCTTAACTTAGCTAGAGAGCTAGCTGATCGTGTTTGTGTAGTGGGAAATGGAAATTGAATGTGTTGTTTATTTGCGTTGCAATTGAGTTTTTATTTTTTTCTGAAGAAAAATTTGGGTTGGTAATGAGTATGGAATTGTGTTTTCATATTATTTATGTGATATACAAAATTGATTTTTGTTTTTTTGGCGTTGAGTCGTTTTTTGTATTATTGGTGTTGTGATTGGCAGCATGGGGGAGATGTGAATGCCATGGATCATACTGGCCAGACGGCATTACACTGGAGTGCAGTTCGGGGTGCTATCCAGGTTGCGGAGCTTTTGCTTCAAGAGGGTGCCCGAGTTAATGCTGCTGATATGAATGGGTATCAGGTTAGATTGATATAATTACCTTTTCTTTTCCCTCTTTATTCAGAATACCACTGGGGTATGGTTCAAAATGACGAATTTAGCTATGTGAGATGTGACGCACCCATATGCTTACCCTTGTGGCTTGCTAGTCCTTTTGGCTTACTCCTCCTACGGAGGTTTATAATCATTGGTTGATCACAACAATGCAAACTCATCAATACATATCTATTGATTTGTATTTTGTAATGAAATACAATATTCGTTCCACAAAATATTTTTTCTAGTTGTCTTCTGTCAAAAACATTGCTATAGTTGTCAAATTGTTATTTATCATTTATTATACATGTTCGTCCGTGTCTGGTTACTTGTGATAAATTGGTAGTTTTCAGTTCTCCTTTTGTTTGAAGCATGCGTGTGCTGCTATAAACATGGATTTTACTTATTATATTGCAGACAACACATGTTGCTGCTCAGTATGGTCAGACAGCTTTCCTTTACCACGTTGTTTCAAAATGGAATGCTGACCCTGATGTTCCTGATAATGATGGAAGAAGCCCCTTGCATTGGTAATCAAGAATTTTCAATTCATCCTTTTTCTCTGTTTCAGCAGTATTTTCCTTTTTCAATTTGGAAATGCTTTTAAAATCAAATGGTTTTAACCTTCCTTCAGCATTATTAATTCTCCAATTACAGGTGATTATTTTAATATGGAGATTCTTGTTATGAACGCCATGTAATTTCTCTTGGAAAACTGTCCTTGTATTATTTGTGCTCTTTATTTAGTTTCACATTCCATTTTCTGTTTAGACAGACATTTGGACTGGTTCTGCTCCAGTGAATGAAATGTCTAACTCTTCACTTGTAAGTGCTTGAATTGATTCTTCCCTACTGGCTTGAATTTTAGGGCTGCTTACAAAGGTTTTGCCGATTGTATACGTCTTCTATTATTTCTTGATGCACATAGGGGACGACAGGATAAAGAGGGTGCGGTCTGATGCTCTATCCTGAACTCCATTTATCTTGCTGAAGCCTGAAAATATTCACGTACTAAGATGATTGATGAATTGATCTTTGATTTTCGAAGTATTACTGTAATTCTTATTTTCCTTACTTTATTCAGGTTGCACGCCTCTTCATTGGGCTGCTATCAGGGGTAACTTGGAGGCCTGTACTGTGTTAGTACAGGCTGGCAAGAAGGAAGATCTGATGGTTACTGACAATACTGGCCTTACACCAGCACAGCTTGCTTCTGACAAGAATCATAGACAAGTTGCTTTTTTCCTTGTAGGTGTCTTATAACCAAAATATTTTCATTTGGCTAGCAATGTCATTTTAATGCCATGTGCCATTTTAAGAAGCATTTCTTGCTTTCTGTATCTGTTGTGTAGGGAAATGCCCGCAGGCTGCTTGACAAACGCTGCGATGGAAACAGTCGCCTTGGAAAGATTTCCAAATTAGGACTTGCTCCTATACTTTGGTGTATAATTTTTGTGCTCTTGATCACCTATATTCATTCCGTCATATTGGGTATCTACCTTGACATTTACATATGATATACGTTATGCTTGCATGCTTTTATTTGATGATTGTCTTACTATAATTTCTATCTCTTCTGCAGCTACGAATCTGCCAAAGCTGACAGCTGCCTCTGCCCTTCTTGCATGGTTTGGAGTTTTACTTGCTAGTGTTGGATTGGCTATGTTTTACAGGTGTAGTAGGTAAGTAATATGAACTTCATACTTCACAGCTTCTCTTGATCATGATTCATGAATACCATCTGAAGCTTAATATGACTTGATTCAACTTAATAAAACTATTTATGGCTGTCAATATGTAAATATTCATGTTAAGTTGTGGACTTACCCACCTATAGATATTCATAGTGTCGGTTGTTGATTCTGTATTCATATCTAGTTGGCAGTTGTTTTTATGTACCTTACATATTTATTTGAAAATCATTTTCGTTGTGTTATTATCTTATTCTATTTTATTAATATTCCTGTCCATAACCTTTTGACAGCAAGGATCCAGGTTACATCAGAATGAATGTCCATGACTCTCAGAATATGAAAGATGATGTGAGCTTTGTTCTGTTCTACTTAGTTCCTCTCTACTTTGATTTTCACCCGTAGCCCCACCGCCAAGATTTCACAACTTCTATTTCTATTTTGGACATTTTACCTTATCCTGTCAAATTATCATTTTGATTTACTTGAAATGTATAAGAATTGTATATGCCATTGACTTTAAAAGGGTTAATGACAATATGACATATTGCAGGAGCCTCTCTTGAAGATTGAGATAAATAATCCTGCTTTGCTAGCTGGAAATTGGTCTCAGCTTTGTGCAACATGCAAGGTTTGTTCTGCTTTCTTTGGATTGTCTGACTTCTTCCTGTGACGCGTTTTTTTGTTAGTGATCAATGTATTGCACAGAGATGAGTGTGCCCATATATCCTTGCTTCAAATTATTTTGTATACAATTTCACATTGCCCTTTCTTTAGATTGTCAGGCCTCTTCGTGCGAAACATTGTTCTACCTGTGATCGTTGCGTGGAACAATTTGATCATCATTGTCCCTGGGTCTCCAATTGCATTGGCAAGGTGCTTCCAGATCAATATTCAAATTTACATGCTTGCCATTTGGATATTCATTGAGTAAATTAAGCATTTCAGTTTGTCATTGACTTTAATTGAAAACAGAGGAATGTGTTTAGAGATATTTGTGCCAGGCATTTCTTCTATTTCCATCTAGTGATTTATACGGTGCAAGCACTTTGGATTGGTCATTTGGTCCGTCTTTGATTGTGTGGATGTGCTAGCAACTATTTAGCTTTAGGGGCTGTTTGTTTGGGATTATTTGGGGTGAAAACTACTTTTTCACTCCCCAAAAAATCATTTTTCGTATATTTGAACAATTTTTAGAAAATAATTAGAACTTAAAAAAAAATCAGCTTTCAGTTTTTTTGTAAAAACTAAAAAAAGCAGCTTAAAAAAAAAATCAGTCTTCAACTTTTTCAATTATATGTAAAATTTGAGTTTCATAATCACATTTTTTAAAATCTGAAATAAATGCATCCTTAATATGTTTTATGACAGTGAATGGAATGTATTTAGAAAGCCTTATATTTTCACTTTATGATTATTAATGCTATCTCACTTTGTTACAGAGTGATATGGTTATTAATCCTATGTGTATCTAAGAACTCCCATCCTGTTTTTCCCCCCATTTTCCTTAATTTCGAGTATGCAACTTTCTTTTTTTGACATGTTGAATTGACCTGGTTTTTTTTTACTCGTAGATGAATTGACCTAATTTCGTTTCACTTTATGATTACAGAAGAACAAATGGGATTTTTTTATCTTTCTTGTTCTCGAAGTTTCAGCAATGTTGATTACCGGTGGAGTTACCCTTTCAAGTATGTGTGTTGAATATTTGGAGACATGTTGAGTTAATGTTGTCAGTGTTCATTTTTCTGCAATTTAAACTGCTGACGGAAATCCATTTTCTGCATACAGGAGTGCTAACTGATCCACTTGCTCCTTCCTGGTTTGGAGCATGGATTCAGCATGTCAGCAAGAATCACGTTGGTGCAATATCATTTCTAATTGCTGATTTTTTCCTCTTCTTCGGCGTGTTTGCTTTGACTGCTGTTCAGGCTAGTCAGGTATGTCTTGTGGGCTTAATGAATTAATTTATTTATTCTGGCTTTGCGCAGAAGTTCTCTCCTCTGATCTGAAGTATGTTGTTCCTCCTTTTAATTCTCCAGATATCACGTAATATTACGACAAATGAAATGGCAAATGCAATGCGGTATAGTTACCTCAGAGGTCCAGGTGGTAGATTCAGAAACCCATATGATCATGGTATCAAGAAGAACTGTTCTGATTTCTTGATCAATGGATACAATGAAGATGTGGAATATGTTGAAGAATTAGGCCATTCAGAGGAGGGTATTGGAATGACACACATTGGAAGGAGCTCAAACTTAGCAAATGGAGACTCACATTCTCATTCTCATTCTGAACATGGCAGGGGCAGTGGAAATGGCCATGTTGTTATTAATGTGAATCCCATCAGTTCCAACCCCAAAGCACATCATGGTCATATTAATGGCCATCATGTTCATTCTTCACATTGTAGCCATAATAACCATGGCAAAACCAGAAATGAAAGCGTTCCATTGGGCTTAGGTCTTGGCCTTGGACGGAACAGCAGATCTGTTGCACCCTCATCATCATGATATTTACATGTCTGGTTGGTTGTACCTAAGTGTAATGTATCATAGGCACACATCTGGGTTATTTTTGCGTTAATATTCAATTTATTGTGGCTCTTTTCTACCATACCCACGTGCAATTTCTGCTGTTTCATTTTAAACCACATCTTCTCCTCTTTATTTTCCCTCCTCTTGTGAGTAATTTAGGCCGCGTTTAAAGCTTATAGCGAATTTGTTTGGCCTTGAAATGGTTATTAGATTCATTTATATTTGCTTAAAAAGGTTATGTTACTAGTGATCACCTAGTGTGAGCTCGATCATTAAGCAATGTGATACTAATTCTTACACGAGATTCTGGACCTCAAACATGAATCCGAACGTAGAGAGCAAGATAGATCGATTTTTTTTTTTAATTTTTTTCTCAAAACTATATTTGTCTTCATTCTTTTATATATGATTCTCGTATTGCATTTATTTTGGGTTGTGTCTGTCTCAAAATTATTACTGGCCACTCTGCTGAAACAGACAGAGCTATCTGCTGACGTCCAAACAGAAAAAAGGCATTGCTGTCCCCTTTTTGCTGGTTGCTACTACCTGTTGGTGCCTATCGATGACAGATGCCTATGATATGGATATGGATTAATATCAATTAATTTGTATATATGAATATCGTTATGAATACAGAAGAATCGTTGTATAGTCATGTATCTTTTAAATTCAATTTAAATGTTAATTGATACCAACTGAAAAAGTAAATGTTAATGTGCCATTTTGGTAATTAACTTTACGCAAGCAAAATGGTGCATCGATATTTATTTTATTGATAATAAAGAGTTCGCAATTGTTCATTTTATATCGATCTAGTGGTTATGAGATTTAACTTTGATGTATAAATTTTTTTTATATTATTTTTTAATTATATATTATTACATCATTAAAAGTGTTTGTTTTTGGTAGTAACTCTCAAAAAACATATGAAAGGTAATATATAGGTTGACAGTATAAAAAATATTTCACTTAATCTTAATGATTATTTTCGACTGCAATTAAGCTACAAATGTGTGGCTCATGTCCTGATCAAAATTTATTATTATCAATACTTTTAAGGTATAGTTGCGAAGACTTGTTTGCTTGTTTTTTTAATGACAAAAATACCAACATTAGTTCCCAAAAAATATGTTGGAGGATAAATTAGTATCTTAGATTTACAAGTCTTAAATTGATCATTCACATTTAAAAGAAATAGACATATTATATAAAAAAGATTAATTTATCCTTTTTTTCATTGAATAGAAGGATCACTTTCTCTCATTCTTTTTAAATGATTTATTTTGAGGGACTAATTTTGATATTTATTTTTTTTTTTTTTGGCTACTATCACTAGATTGTTGTCAGAGAGAGAGAGAGTAACAAATGATAAAACTGAGAGATGAAACGACAAGTTGTAATTATAAATATCTCGGTAATAATTTGATCATATAGAAAAGGAATGATGCTGCTAGATAAAAGCATCTGACAAGCAGCCTTATGATATTTTCAACTTCAAGAATGCCATTGATTTGCTCAAAAGAATTTAGAAATGACATGATTTACATCACCGAAACAAGAGATCTAATGATCTATCATTTATATAAAGGCGGATTCTCACCTACAGTTGATGGTCAATGCCTTTACTTGCAGTTGCAATTAACCACATTTCTAAAATGTGGTTAAATAAAATTAAATGTGTGGCTAAACAGCCACACACACTCCAACTCCCCCATCTCTTCCACTCGCTCTCTTCCCTCCTCCACTACTTCCCTCGGGTCTTCTTCGTACACCACTTTTGTTTTCTTGTTTTTCCTTTTGTTTTTCGTTTAATTTATGTTTGTAATTATTTATGCACTATTCTCTACACTAATTGGATGTGCTCAAAGAAATTGAGATGTGCATTGAAACATGCTTCGCCATCGCAAAGCTCCAAGGGGTGCTACCTCAGCGTCAGTTGATGCCGCCACCATGGCCTCCCCTGTCTCTTGCCGCCACTGCCACCGGTGATACAACCGTCGCATCTCCAGCCCTCGAAGCCACCATCTTCGCGCCTCCGCCCCGCTCCATGTAGCAAGTAGCAGCGCAGTGCCGCGGAGCACACCACCGTCCTTTTGGTGTTGCAGTAAATTGGGGCTAGATAGATTTGGGGATTTGTTCCCTATTCTTTATTGGGAGCACAAGCGAAGGAGAAATCATGGATCTAGTTTGAGGGGTTCGTAGCTTCGATTGGTGAATTTTTTTAATCCTAATTGCGTCACCTTGTTGCTTTGCTTCTTAATTTTTCTGGGTTTTGTTTCTGAGAAGATAAAGTTAAAGTCTTGGAATTTGTTTTTTTCACAAAGGTTTCATTTTTTTGGTTTCAAAATGCGAACTGAAGCCTCAATGATGTTGAAATCCATGTCCCAATAGTGTATGTGACTATTGTTGAAAGAGGCTTGTTTTGTCTACCCCCATGCGAACCTTCTCCGATCTGTTTTGCCTTGGACTTTCTTCACTTTAGATTATAATTTCAATTTTTTATCCTAGATGTTATCTCTCAAAATATTGATTAACTGAAAAATAAAAAAAGAGCTTTATGGTGTTGCAAACTCATACTTCCTTGATATGGTGACGGTGGTGGAGGGGGAAAGTGAGGGTGGACATAAAGGGGGAGACCGAGAAGGGTGGATGGTGGTGGCGGTCTTATTTTTGCTCTCAGTTGCTATTATTTAAAGAAGGGAGGAGACGGCTCAATATTGGCGGGGGTTATCGGAGGACGGGGGTGCGGTGGAGCAGGGTGTGGCGGAGGTGGTGGAGTGAGGGGGAAGTAGACGAGGAAGACTGGTAGTGAGGGAAGAGCATTTAGCTACATAATTATTTTACTACATGTGTCATGCCTATATACTTCCACATTGCCAACTGTAGCTGTAGGTATTGACTGCCAACTGTAGGGTAGTAGTAAATAATTTTAAAAGGACGCATATAACTCGTGCACCAACCAAAGAAAGGAAAAAAGAAAAAGAAAAAAAAGAAACATAATTATCTCCGTCGAAAAAGAAAAATATAATGACGTGCTTGAAATTTCGACATTTGAAGTCATTGCGATTTGCAGTGTAGATTACGCAGTCAGCCACTTTCAAAGTTAGAGCGGTGGATTTGGTATCATTTTATTCATTATTTATGGGATATTTATTGGATTTGGATTCGGATTGGAATCCAGTTCCCACTTTGCTTTTCCGTCTTCGTTTGGTTGAAAATTATTCATTACTTAAATCAATAAATATTTGGAAGAGGCATTCATGAATATAAAGTGAACTGAATACAAATTTAGTGCGAGATAATAACGTCATAATAATATATAATGTGATCGGTGATAAATACTGTGAGAGAATACTATGAAAATATCATTACGACTTTAATAAATATATTTTTGAGAAACGTTTTTAATGAATATATATACCCTAAGAACATAAATATTTCGACTATCAAATTCTTGATACAACTTATCAAAAACGTAACAAGAAAATTAAACAGATTTTGATAGCCTTTTTTATAATTTTTGAAAAAGATTCCGTTAAAAATGTTATGTTTTCTAATTATTACCAATTAAAAGAAGAAACATAGTTCCTCAATATTTTATGATTTTCAGCATATAATAATATAATTTTTATTAATATTTTAATTTTCATTTAAATTTAAATTTTATACAAATTTATCATATATTTTATTTGAATTATTTTTGGGTAGATATTTCTTAAAAAAATCAATATATTTTTAATTTTTCATTACTATGTTTTATTATTTTTTATTTCACCGACACTGCTGTTATTTTTTGTTATTTTATAATTATTAATTTATATAGTCTAATTCTGTTTCTTAATTAATTTTAGAGTTAATATTTATTTTAGTCCCTCACTTGTTACTATTTAGTCATTTTAGTCCCTAACTTTTAAAATGAGTCAAATTAGTTCCTAACATTACAAAACATAATCATTTTAGTCCCTTAATCCAATTGTACTTAATTTTCTATCAATTAAATGATGGTTAATAACTTTAAGTGATACCTTGACATACCATATATTATCTGAAGTATAATAAATTTTAAAATAACTTATTTTAATGTTTAAAATTATATAAAATGAGTCATTTAAATATTCATTCTACATTATAAAATGACTTATTTTGTACAATTTTAGATACCAAAATAAACTATTTTAAATTTAATTCTACTTTAAATGACACATGGTATGAGAAGATATAACTTAATGTTACATATTATCATTTAATTGATAAAATGTTAAATAAAAGTGGAATAAGGGACTAATTTGACTCGTTTTAAAAGTCAGGGACTAAAATGATTTATAAATAAAAAATTAGGGATTAAAATGAGCATTAACTCTTTTAGATTTTTAAGATTTTTTATGTTTCTCTCTCTTCAATATTGCAATTATAATCTTGTAAATATACAATTCTCTTTCTTCATTAAATTGCATCATTTTAAACCGTTAGATTAGCATGAAATTAAGGGTGTTATTGGACAAGAGGAGCTTACCTGCCAAGTTGGTTGAGTGACTGAACCAACACCATAGTAGTCGATTCCAACATATCTTGAGCGGCAACGGCACTAGCTAAGCGCTTCAAAATAGAGGAAGCCAATGATGCGGCTTCTTCGTACATGGAGCAAACAAGGTAGCTGCAAAACACACGGTATCTATATAAGCATAAACATTAGCCACAATTGCATTTTTTGATTATATGATACCCAAATCTATTCAACCAAATCTAGGACCCAATTTCGAAAGATAACATGTAATTGCGTCAAATTTCATTCCGCAATTGGAAATGAGGGAAAACTTAAAAATGAATAAGTTTACGCTCTATGTTTTCACCTTGACTCGAATCATACAAGTTAAAATCAGCAAAATCAATTGGTTGAAACTTGGAATCATATTAGTTAGAATCACCTAAAAATTCAAATTAGTGTATTATTACTAAGAGTGAGTTTTAGACAAATATAAAAAGAAAAAAGGCTAATAGTGTAAGTATAAAACTCTTACACGGGTGTTATTGAATTCTGCCTCATTTAGCGACCTGATATCCTTATTCCTTAATTGAAATATTCTTCTTCTTCCGTTGTAGAACTTGATTTCAATTCTTAATGATTAAGGGAACCCTCTCAGTTAGTTAAGCTAATCTTTTCTATTTTACTTACATATGTGAGTCTATACATATCGTTAGAAATTGAATATTGAATTATCCTGAGGAAACCATATACACTATCCAAAATTAAACCATTGATTAGCTTAAGCAACTCAATTAATTGCCAACTATACCTTGGCTTATGATTCTCTACTAGTGTCATTTTTTGATATAACATATACATTAAAAAATATTCTAAATATTTTAATGTTTCTAATTTATACACTTTTATCTCTCTCTCTCTTATTACAAGTACTTAGATCTTATTTGAATAGCCGTTGCACCCATCTCACCAAATTGTAGGGAAGAAACAGTTACTAAAATGATAAACATGTAGCTAAACTACAACACAATACAATACTGCTAGTCAATATAACCAACAATACCACGCATTAAATAGCGTGACACAAGAACATTATCTTACACTAATATTTAAAACGCTGTCTTATTTCGAATGCAACTAAAGTAAAAACAATAAGTCCATAACTAATAAACGTAGAATAAAAATAAAAAAGATAGTAATAATCCGTAGTTCAGTAATGGGGGAGAAAGAACAGGGATTAAGAAGAAAAAGAATAGAATAGAGAGAGAGGAGAGAGAGAGAGAGAGAGGAAGGGGTAAAACGACATGAATAGAGGGGTGATGTGTAGCGTTTCATTTGGTGGTTTGTGTTGTGCTGTCCGGAATGATCCAATAGAATAGATTAGAGAGAACTGAAGGTGGGACCCAACTGACCCCACTCTTCTCTCGTCGCTCTTATCCTCTTCTTCTTCTTCTTCTTCCCATTATTCATTCATCACTCTCTCACTCCTGATGCCACGTGTCACTCATCCGATGGCATTTGCGTACTCTTCACACTTCCATCTTCTTCCTCCTCACAGTTCTCGTTCCTTTGTTCTCTGCTTTTTCTCTCACTTTCTCACTTTCTCTCCCTAAAAAACTCGCTTCTCACTTCTCCGCTTTTGATCTTCCGAGGCTTTCACCTTTCTCCCTCTTCGCTGACTCCTTTTTTCGGTTACCGGAATATTCCCTCTCTCTCTCTCTCTCTCTCTGTCCTGTGTCGGAGAACAAGGTCTTTCACTGTGATGTAAGCTCAAGCAAAGCAACAACGCGTTCCTTTTCTTGTTTTCAGTTATATTATACCTTTATTTATTTTGTATTTTTAATTAATAAAATAAAAATAGATGAATATTTAAAAAGTGAAAAGCTCAAAAAATATCTTTTTAAGCTTCTTTTGAAGGAGAGGCATCACTCTGTGTTTGCTGCTAAAATAGAAAAATATTGTAAAATAATAATAATAATGAAACATCATGTTGAGTTTCTCAGTGAATATGCAGGTGGATGATGCTTTTTTTTTTTCTTGTTGTAATGAACTGAACCTGCCATAGCTTCTGTACTGGCATGTAAAATAAAGGACTTTGGAGTGCACAGAGTTGATGATTTCTTTGCATTTGTTTGTTTGATGATGATTGTGGCCTAGTTTGTTTGTTTGATCAAATGATCAATAATATGATTAATTTGGCTTGTAATATCTTTCCCTTTTTCAATCAATATGATTAATTCGGCAAGTTATCTTTTTTTTTTTATAAAAAAAAAAATCACAAACTTGAACTGTAGTTTAGTTGACAGATTTGTTTGGTTTATTTATTTATTTGTTTGTTTTCTGTCTGCAGTTCACTCCAACGGCATTTTTGCTCTGAAATGGGAACTTGACTTTTCTTAGCATGTAGTATGTATTTTATGATCAAGGGTATTGAAAATTAAGCTATGGGGGGTATCTGTTCTAGGAAGAGGGATCAACAAGTCGTCGAAGATGAAATGCACAGGGCTGTCTCAGGAAGGTATTGTAGAAGTGCCAGCAACAAATGGTTAGGGGCAAGGAGTTTCCGTTCTAGAGCAAATCATTCCCCTGGAGGGGGTAACTGCCCCTCCCTCATGGAGTTATGCATACATAAGATACGTGAGGTACATGCTTTCTTTAGCTTTATTGTTTTTATTTGATTATTATATTTCCTTTGTTACTTGATCCGCCTCTGTTGAATTGTGACAGGATTTTCGTAAATACAATTCTTTTTCGATTCTTCCAAGGGACATAAGTCAGCAAATCTTCAATGATTTGGTGGATTCTCAGTGCCTAACAGAAGCTTCACTCGAAGCTTTTCGAGATTGTGCTCTTCAGGTAGTGTACAAGAGGCTTAGTGGAATTCAAAGTGTTGCTTTGGTTTAAGTAGTCAGAAGTTTTCAGTTACAAAGATTAGCCTGCTTATGATACACGTGTTTTGCATGGCAGGATGTTTTGTTGGGGGAATACCCTGGAGTCAATGATGGTTGGATGGACGTCATTGCTTCGCAGGGGTCATCTTTACTTTCAGTTGATCTGTCTGGTTCTCATGTGACAGACAGTGGATTGCGTCTCCTAAAGGACTGCTCAAATCTCCAAGCATTAACTCTCAATTACTGTGATCAATTTTCAGAACATGGGCTCAAATACATTAGTGGTAGAGTTACTATTTCTTTCCTTATGACTAGAAGTCTAGAACTTTTTTAGCCAGAATGCTTTTGTGATTTAGTGAACTTGGTAAGATCGTACAAATTATTAAATGATGGGACTGTTAACAATGCCCATATTGCATTCTATCTGTGTAAACTATTATTCATCATGAAGATCTTAGTATATCTAACAGAAGAAGATTGCTGTAATTCATTCATGTTGGAACAGAACCCACCCTACTAAATAATGATTTTTGATTGATCCCTGTCACGACGTACTCAAAAGCATTAAATAGTCAGCCTCATTCAAACTCCAAATGTGTCCTTTATGAGTATAGTTCCTGCTGCACCAGAGTATAAAGCTATTTGAGAAAGCTAGGTTGAGTGTTGAAGATATAAAGTTAAATGACTTGAATAGTGAAACTTTTTAAAGAGTGATCTTAAATCTTAGTTATGTAACTTCTCTTACCATTATATATATATATATATATATATATATCTTTTGTCGGTTCAGTTGAGTGATCAATTAATATTATTTTGCCGTGCTGTTGGTGCAATATGAATGATGAAATTCAAATTTTGGAATGAGATCCTGATTGAATAACGTGTATTTGAATTTATGTAGTTAATAGAGGAGTAATTTTATTTGTTGTGATATCAAATTCATTAGAATTGACTTTCTAAAAGTTCAACAGCATAATTTGACTAACATAAACAATTAATGCGAATTTATTGCTTAGGTCTCTTGAACTTGACTTCCTTGAGTATCAGGAAGAGCAGCACTGTCACACCTGATGGAATGCGTGCTTTATCCGGCTTAGTTAACTTGGAGAAGTTGGACCTTGAGAGGTGTTCAGAGATTCATGGTGGATTTGTTCATCTTAAAGGTTTTGTTCCTGATATTCTGCTCTGTTATATGTAACTTAGAACGTAACTTGTTCTTAGTGTAATTACATTGTTAAAGACTAACCTCTTGTTTGATAATCTGAAACAAGCTCAATTGTTCATAAAAAATTATTAAAAATTTAGTTAAACATGATATATATGGTTAATTTGGTGGCTTGACGTGAACTTTTCATCAGGTTTGAAGATGAATATGATCATTATTCCCTTTTATGTTTTTTGTAGAATCTCCAGCCTTTTGTTCTTTTTTTATTTTTTATTTTTTGTTGCAATTTTCATATTCATCTGATTAATTAACCACCATGTTCTGTGAATCTGTATCTCTGGTCTAATTATCTATTATCGTTATTGGTTATGTGGTTTAAGGGCTTCTTTTTAGTATTGTATCCTGTGGTTAATGGCAATGATAATTAATAAGTGCTGCTCTCATTTAAGAAACCTTTTTCGCTACAAAAAGTTTAAGGGGATGGCAGGCTGCGCCATTCTAGGTATTCGCATCATTGTGCCCAAGGATTGGCAGTGGCTTACATATTACCAACCAATGAAGGATGACAAGAATTGAAACCTTTGAGTGAATGCTGTCGATCCTACCGGTTGAGCCAATGCTCATTGGCTATTTGAAGGAACCTTATTATTAGATATCATGCTGTATTGCTCAGAATGCCATTTCCTTAGAAACTTGGTTTTGTAATTACTACATTTTATTCTTAGTTTCCTTTTGATTTTTGTGTTGATACAGGTCTGAAAAAACTTGAATCTCTTAATATTGGATGCTGTAAATGTGTTGCGGATTCAGACATGAAGGCTATCTCAGGTATTGATTGAGAGGCAGTGTGATTTGTATCAAAGTTATTGTAATGTGGTGAAAGGGTTATATTCTTGTGTCACTGCATTGTGTCTTGCTTAAAAATTAATTATCTGAACTCAGTTTTTTGGGTGATATTATTTGGATATCCAATGTCTTAGTTGCATTTGTTCTTGCTCATGTCCTAGTTGGCAAATAGAGATGGTTAAGCTTAAAAGGTGGGGCTGGGGGGAAGGGTGATAGAGAACGTAGAGAACACTTTTCTTTCTTCAAGGAATACTGTTCCCCAAACTCATTTATTTTCTTTTTTGGGTGCGTCACTCTCTCCAATCTCTCTGCAAGTCCAATAGAAACCCCTTTAAAGCAATCATGAGCCATAGCCAAGTTGTAAACAAAAGTCTATCCATAATGTGCAGGGATAAAGAAATGCCCAGAAAGATGTGGGCATACTTTGACCAAATACACTGGGGAACTGCTTGAACTGCACATTCGCTACAATATTTTGGCCTCCTTACTTATCAGAATAATGCCAAAATAGTATAATTTGTATTGAAGTCTCTTCTGGGATCTGGTTTGTTATTTCTTATAAATCATTTGGTTTGGACTTCTAGAAACTTTTCTTAGTTTTGTCTTCGGTTATAGTCTAGGCCATGTAGGTAGAGATAGTGGGGATGCTCGATTTTCTTCTAAAAATTAATACCCTGTATCAGACAATGCATAACTTCTATGATGCTTAATTTTTCCCCCTTAAAATGAGTTTTTACCTGAACATGTGGTTTGCAACAGCTACCGTCAGTTCTTTTTCTTGCTTTTAGATGCAAAATGCTAGCTTTTATCTTTTGTTTTTAATTGACTGTCAGCATGTAATGTTTCAGGTCTTATAAATCTAAAGGAGTTACAAATTTCCAACAGCAGTATCACTGATAATGGGGTTGCTTATTTGAGAGGTATATTACGTAGTGTTTGTCATCCGTTACAAGTGTCGTTGCAAGAATATAACTGCTGCTGCTGTTTTATGCGCATCAACACTTGAGCACATTTCTAGTTGTCAGTTAATGGTCACTCTCAAGTGAAAATATATCATGCTTTTGCTATCGTAAAATGGAATATTAACTTAATGAATAAGTTTGAATTGTAGTATGGCTTATGTATTTAGTTATTCTGTTCTCAGCATCGCCTGGGTATTCCACTATTCCCCTTTGGTTTCAGGTTTGCAGAAGCTTACGACATTAAATGTTGAAGGATGCAATATCACTTCTGCATGTTTAGAGTCTATTGCTGGTAATTTTTTTGACCTCTTATTTTTTATTTAAAGTTTCACCTGATTTATGTTGTTCTTGTTGATTTTAGCCACTTTTTTTTTTGGGCTTTTTATGGAAGGCCATGTGTTATGAATGAGCTTGTGTGTCAATTTTAATGGCGAATTCTTTATTTATATATTTCTTTCTGGTATAGCCTTGGCTGCCTTAGCATGCTTAAATCTCAACAGGTGTAGTCTCTCGGATGATGGATTTGAGATATTTTCTGGTAAGTTTGACTCTTATAATAACCAAATTTGAGAACTTCCCTGTGCCAAGTTCATATATGTCACTGTGTGGATGACAGGGCTATTAAATTCTTGGTTTAATAGTGTGCACGCTCTTTCCTGCAGATCTTAAAAGCTTGAAGAGGTTAAGTTTGGCTTTTAACAGGATCACAGACACATGTTTAGTTCATCTGAAAGGTGCTTCTAATTTCCCTGTCTATTATAAGAGTGATTGTCTTTTCCACATGCTGCTTCCCAGTATATGTTGCTCACAAATATTATATGTTAAATTAATTAATGCAATTTCAGAAGTAAATGTAAATAAATACAAAATATGAAGAAAAAAATCGGTAATTGCTGCAAATATCACCTCTCACCATACCCATTTTTCACTGAAAATAATACTAATAGTAATTATTAATTTTTTTTTATCAGTTCCTCAAATTATTATTGTTATTATTATCCTCACAATGATATATGTTTTGTAGGATATCTTATCCTCCCATTTTGTACTTACCCTCCTTTCTCTGATCAATTTTTCTTCTATGGACCAAATACTCACACAATGAGTCAGTGACAAGGTTTTATTATTATTATTATTATTATTGTAGTCTTTAAATTTCTCCTAAAACTAGCCCATCTTGTCTATACTGCTTGCTCAAGTGCCATTGGGACAACTTACTTGATTCAAACTCCACGAGTTGACTCGGATGCTGCTATGTGATTGACTAACATCATGCATTCAACTTGTATATTCTAACTTCTGCAATTGTCCTATATATCCTTAGTATTTTTTTTTTTTGGGACAGGTTTAACAAATTTGGAGTACTTGAATTTGGATTCCTGCAAAATAGGTGATGAAGGGCTTGCCAACTTGACAGGTTTACTATTAAATTAAAAAAAATTCTCCTTTACAAATGTCCATTACATTGTTTAAAGTTATATATAGATTGTTGAATGTTTTAATATTCCGTTGATCTTTGCCTGGGGATCTATGGGATGGAGCTTCATACTTTGATGCCATAGCTTATATTTTTTATACTAGAATTAGGCCTGAACTTGTAAACATTTGATTCAGGGGTTGCTGAGTATAAAGGTCTATGTGCCTTCTGTTCTGTTGTTCTACTTTTCAGTTTATCCTCTGTTCAGGATTGTTGTCCATTCTTTCCATAAAATAAGAATATATAGTGCTGGCACATTAATTCGGCTTTGTTACAGTTGCTGTTGCTGCTGAATTTTGTTGAACATTGCATTTTCTTCTATGCATGATGGAACAGAGCCACATTGACCTTGCAATAAACCAACAGGAAAACATGGATTTATTGCATTGTAGTGGGAATTCAAACAAGCATTTGGTCTTGGCTGTGTTTAGAATATAGATACACACCATGCTTGATCTGGTGGTTTTAATTTGTTTTGCTTTTAAGTTGTCTTTTAGTTTACTTAATTTTCTCTATCACAAAGTTTTTACATTTAAATGGTTTGACTATAAAACACGATTTATGATGGGCACTATGACTTTGTTTGATAATCCGGCCTAGTTAGAAAAAAAGCTTAGGATCTGTTGGTTTCAGAAAATGTTTACTGTTTACATTTTCTGTTGTCAATTTTGAAAACGGTCATTTTTTTTTATGCTATGTCTTGCTTTCAAGATTTTGGAAAAAAAAAAAAAGAAAAAGAAAAAAGAAAAGTTCTGACAAGAAATAGAAAACGTTTTCTGAAACCAAATAGGCCCTTAGTTGTTGTTGTTGTTGTTCTATCACACGTTTTTACTGAGTGGGAAAAAGTTATGATTCTTTTGAAAATCTGAGATTTTAGGAATCAGATATTTGGATTTGAATTATATGTGATGCAACAGAGCCACACTGAACATGGTTTAGGTCTGGACACATGGAATTATCATGGGAATTCAAACAAGTGTTTGGCCTTGACTTTGTGTTTAGATTTTAGAATACAGATAAACATCGTGCTTGGTCTGGTGGTTTTAAATATTTTTGCTTTTGGTTTGTTCTTTAATTATCTTAATCTGGCGGGGAAAAGGTTCTGTTCTGAAAATCAGAGATTTTTTAGGAATCAAATTTGTGTGTTATCTTCTATGGTATGAAATTTATAGTTATTTGTTTTTCAGGCCTCACTTTATTGAAAAGTCTAGTGTTGTCTGACACTGAAGTTGGTTTCAGCGGGCTTCGCCATATTTCAGGTTGACTGAAACAATCATATATATAGTTATCATATAAAAATTTGGACTCAGCAAATAGTGTGTGATATGAAGACAAGAATTCAAAGTAGATTATTGATTGTTTTTAATTTGTTTCTTGTTTTTCTCATGTGAGATGAGTATTAAAGTACTAAGGCTATGACTACAGGATGTTATATATTTCTTAAGTGTTACATATTTTCATTTTTAAGGTGTTCCCCTCTTTTTTATGCTTTTATTATTATTATTATTTTGCTTTTATTATTTTGTTTTTCACCTTGTCATTTTTTTCTTTCTCTTTTTTTTTTTTTATTTTTGCTTCTTAGTAATTACTATGTGCTATTGATATGATTTCAAGAAGTTATATATGTTTGCTTTTCATTTAATATTGTTCAGCAACTTGGCTTTTCAGTTTCCAGATGTCTGCTTCTAGTAAGATATTTGACAATGAATTCCTTATTCTACAGTTGATGCTCCGATTTCTTTAATTTTTATTGCAATTTTTCAATCATTTGATACTTCTAAAAACTTTTCATTTTGTCATTTTATTTTAATTTGTCCACTCTTTCTTTTATGCACATACACTTTCACTTATTAGTATTTGTTATCCGTATGATTCTATCTTCTTAATGCATGTGTTATTAATATAGTTCTTACTTGCTTTTATCCAGGTTTAAACAAACTGGAAGATTTGAACCTGTCATTTACCTTAGTAACTGATAGTAGCCTGAAAAGGCTGTCGGGATTGAAAAATCTTAAATCACTTAATCTGGATGCCCGACAGATTTCTGATGATGGACTTGCAAATCTAACAAGTAAGCATTTCCTTTTGTCTATTTATATACCCGCCATTTGTTTCTGTTTTGTTGATTCACCTGATCATTTTTAAGTCAGTGCTTTTATTGCATGAATCATTTTGTCTATGTATAGATGTTGCTACATAGTGGTTGTGATAACAACTGCTGAAAATGGCCCAAACTCCTTGGATTGAATTTATAACTTGTCATTTTCCTTTATAGAAACACTGTAGTTGTGTTCTCTATCCCGTTCCCTTTGAATGATTTCATCTATATTGAGTCATCTTAATGCTTCTCTCTCTTTTATCACTTGTAAACATGTGATCAACATTTTCTGCTAATGACTGATACTTTTCATTTAACCATTTAGGAGTGCTAAGAAAGATCTAACAAACCTGTATTGTTGGCAAGCTTTCCCATGGCATCTTTGTCAAGTGCTGGCTGGGAAACAGATTAGTTATTGTATTGCAACCTATAGATCTTTGGTTTAAAATCTTAGGACTTGATCAGATGCTTGATTGAAATGAAGATTGATTTTGACACCATCCATTGTCTTCGCTTTTATGTTTTACTGTTTCATTGTCCATATTTATATGTACTGTACTTATGCCTGTGGTAATTAATTTTGCTTCTGTTGACCACTTTAAGTCTAATTGTCTGATTGGCTCGTTTTGTATAGGTCTGGGTGGATTGATAAAGTTGGATCTGTTTGGGGCACGCATTTCAGACTCTGGAACTACATATTTACGATGTATGTATATATCAGCCTGTCTTTAAAGTTTAGAACCCAAGTTGATTTGCTTATTCTTTTTAGTTGTATGCTAACAGTATGTTTCTTTAACATACCTGATTGCAATATGCAATCTTGTTAATTGCAAGATAAACTGAGTAATCTACATTTGAAACGGGAATGTATGAATAACAGTGAAGATTCTCAGGATCTCCCCATCCCTTTTTACATTTGAGGATATTTAATGGTCATAGGGGATTGGGATGAAACTTTCAGTATTGCTGTGAAAATGTTAATATTTGTTCAAAAGAATAAATGAATCTAAATAGAGGGTTGCCCTCCCTCATATGGATCTGCATAACCTTCTGTATATATTTATCTTGCTGGCTGAAATGCTGTTTCCTCTTTTCATTTGATGCTGCAGCATTCAAGAAGCTGCAATCCCTTGAAATATGTGGTGGAGGATTAACTGATGAAGGCGTAAAAAATATAAGAGATATGGTCTCTCTTACACAGCTAAACCTGTCCCAGAATGGCAACTTGACAGACAAAACCCTGGAATTGATATCTGGTATTTTCTGCTTTTTATAAGACAGACATAAGACTGTAAATTGAATGGCTAATCAATGATCTTTACCTCTTGCATGTTAAAAGTTGGCTGTTAATTAAGCACTTCACTTAATGAAGTTGCTATACCAAGGTGGCAAGGTATTGAATATGTGCAAAAGGGGGAGAGGTTTGATGTAGGCTCCAGAGGAACACACGGAACCCATTGAGCAGGACATTTGTTTGTTTGTATAAGTTTTTTATCCTCTCCCTGCCCATTGTTGGATCATTTGTTGACGCTTCTTGCATACTTTTATCTGAATGCAGGAATGACTGCATTGAGGTCGCTAAATGTTTCGAATTCTCGCATAACCAATGAGGGACTGCGCTATTTGAAGCCTCTAAAGAATTTATGCACTCTTTCACTGGAATCTTGCAAGGTCACTGCTGCTGAAATTAAGAAGCTTCAATCATCTGACCTTCCAAATTTGATAAGCTTTCGGCCAGAATAGACCAGCAGAATGTGAGGATTCTGTTGTTATCAGGCTGGTGAACAGTTCTCTGTACATATTTATAGCTGCTGTTTTGGATATTATCATAAATCACCATTACGAGGGGTAATTCTTAAAAAAAAATGTACATAAAATGTTATGCTTTCAAGAATGTAATTATACCTTGTTTTTTGCATGTCGTGCATTTCCCCAAAAATAGTTGTACATAAATCTTTCTTTTTCTTCCCTCCTCTGGCAGTAGATACTTGGTGGGGCTTTCCTCTATGCAGTATGTAACAACATTCTGTTATATGGAATGAAGATATTTGTGACGGTGCTCCTTTTTACAGTTTAGCATAGTAATTGTTCAAAGTTGTTAGACTGATAATTTTGCATATGGTTGGTTGCCTTTTATTGTGGAGGTGGTCACGGGCAGGGGTAGGTCAGCTTTGTCGGAAAAATTAAAACCAAACCGATTCAGGTCAAACAAAAATTAACCTGGTTATTCATTGCAACTCTTGTAATAAATTAGTTTGGGTTAGTTGGTTGGTTCAGTCGAATTGCTTCCATGTAAAGTATAAACAATATTGGCTTTGTCAGTGATCATAAACTCTAGGAGTACTGTTTAATAAATCTTTTATAAACTCCATTAACAAATAACATGTATAGTAACATTATCTAAAATGTCGTGGGTTTTCAGCATGAACAATAGATACGTAATATTAAATGAAGAAGTACACATGAAGTAATAACTACTCGTGATGATGCCCAATCGGAGAACTATTACTGAATTTTCAGACGGGACTTTTTCTTTGATATTTAAAGAGAATGACTTGCAACTGCTAGGATAAATATTGTACTACTGGGAAATCTCAGTTAGAAGGATCAACTCAACAAAGAACATACTGCTTACAAATGGATAAATTACAGAACAAGGAAAAATGGAAAAACAACCAACATATCTCTCCGGCTGCTTACAAGTATAAAATCTAACCACCACTAGAAATCGCATAGCTGAAGGGAAGGTAACATGACATGGGCAGAAGAAACAAGTAGAAGGTAATTCCTGCAACTCCATCTTCCCAACCTTGCGTGTTCTCGGAACATTTATGCGCAATTAAAAAGAATAGTGTCTTTCTGAGAGTGAAATGTTGAATCCAAACTCTTAGAAATAGCAAGAACAAACCTGCATAAAGGTGAACCAAGGTTGTGACCAAGGATGACTATAATCCTATTGTGAACAAAGGTAACATAGAAAAAGAGGGTAAACAATATACGTAAGCAATGCCAGTCATGCACATAACTATGAATATGTTCAGGTGATTTCAAGTTCAGAACAGAGAAAACTTAACAATGAATATGTTCATGAAATGAATATATGCTAACAATGCCTAGCAATTGAATGCAATAAACACATTTATGCATTGACAGTGTAGCATACAACTAATGCTCATTGTAGCACATTGAAGGAAAGATTTGAAGAGACTAGGTAGAATATTTAATTATTTTTTTATACTAGATGGCTGGAATTCAATTGAATATTTATTTCTTTGGAATATTCTATTGTTCAGATATCCATGGAGAAGTGTTGAGCTTGGACTTAAGCACATATATTAGTTCTGATGAAAGTTAAAGTGTTTCTATCAAAGACTGATTTATTCTCCAAATAATCAGTTTTTCCGGGGGTTAAAAAAAAAGGGATTTGAGTTTTCCTGCAGTGTAAGATGAGGCAATTGAAACTCATTTGTCAAATGACATATTAAACAGAGTTCGTATATTAGTTTTCAAAACCATAAAGGCATAGACTTCATCAACCACTTCCTGCTGCTACCATGCGTATAACTAGCAGCTAGTGCATTGTAAAATGGATGTGCCAAAGAAGCTGATCTGAAGTTTAAGCAAGAAAATATTGAAAGCAACACAAAAGCGTATAAGGCAATGCCAAAGCTCAAATCTGTAAGATACTTGTGCAAGATGCAGTCATAGACTCTTCTACACAGTTGGATATATCTGAAAACAAATCATGCAGATTATTAAATGTCATATACTACCCAAACTACCAACTAGGGAAGATAAACAAAATGTATGTTATCAGTATGGTTATCAGATTCAGTTACCTTCTGATGACAATAGAATTTTGGGCACAGAAGAAGCATAAGCCACTGTTGGATCTGTTATTCTCCCTTGAAGGAAAATGTGAAACTCATGCAAGCTGAAATGCTTGATAAACTTTTGAAATTCGCCTTCTAAACAAGGGTTCCAAACGAAATGATGGAACTCCACTCTGCCACTTTTTTGCTTCATACATCTCATTCCATGCCTCTACTATTTCATCAATTTTGAATCCTAGACCTGTTTGTCAAAAGAGTTGGTATATATGAACATATAATCATTAAGGTCACCTACAAAGTTTCCATTTATTATGAAAACATACCGTCTACTGCAGTATTATTCGAACAGTGACTCTTTAACATTACAGCTATATCTGTGGGAGAAGCTCCAGCATGTTCAAACTTCTCAACTGCTACTTCCAGAGATTCATGCCATACTGGTAGACCTAATTTGAATTCTACAATCGAGCGTTCATAAAGCATGGTACCCCATAAAAGATTAATTTGAGACCTCATGTTTGCCTCCTGTGCAGCAACTTCATCTGAGGATATGTTTTTTAAAAGACCCTCCAACCCCATGTCCTGTAAATGTAATTGTAGATCCTTTGAGTTAGAGGCTTTACTCAAGTGTTTCTCTTCTGATTTTTCCCATATCTGCATTCCTTTCTCCATATTATCCTCAGCATTGTTGTAAAGCTGAAGAACTTCAGTGGATGGCCATGTTTGTAAATCTGCATTGCTACTGAGTGCATAATACCAAGATAGTTTTGCTTTCTCAAATTGCTGCTGCCCTAGTGCCAGGAAACCTTCATAAAAATCTGACTTGGTTTTAATGGCTGCTTCATATTTTTCTCCTGCTTTTGCATATTCTTTCTGTGCCCATTCATATGAACTTTGGATTTGTTCACATAGGTGCTCTTTAGAAGAATCTTCTGTGAAATATACTTCCTTCCTTGCCCTGGACATATGCACATTCCCCCAGTTGAACAATGCTAGAGCAGTCATCTCTTGGAACTTATCTCCTGCCATGTCAAACAAGTCTTGCGCCTCCTCACTTGTAACTGTCTCCTCCAAAGCCTCAGAATAGAGCTTCATCCCAAGTTCATGAAAATCCAAATATCTGTCAGATTCAAATCCAACATGGTTCTTGAATAGTTTGGCAAACTGAATAATCCAATCCTCAATGCAAGATGACCTGATAATTTCCTTCGCTTTTACCACAACACCATTTTCTGGTACATAATTGATCCCAACCTTTTCCCCCACCTTTACTTTGAGTTTCTCAAAGAATGGATCCTGCTCAGGAGCAGCTTCTACTATATACAGCCGTATAGAACCCTGAGACCCTATTTCAGCCAATCTTAATTCATCATCAGAAGTGATTGTGACCAAATCACCTTCTTGGTCCCTGTATTTGACAAGAATGGCTCCTAGGCTGGGGAATCTATCACAAATAACTTCTCTTAACTGCAAGAGGCTGCAATGACCAGGCAATTCAGCCCATCTTATATCCTCACCAAAAATAAGTTTTGCTGTTTTCTTAGGTAAATCTTCCCTCCTACCATTACTTTTTACCTCTACAATCTCCTTAATATCAGCCTTCTTCTCATCATTTTTCCCCTTGGCCGCCTTCCTTTTGGATTTGTTGGTCTTCTTCTCCACAATGCCGTCATCAACCTTACTCTCCTCAAATTCCTCTTTGTCTTGCTTTTCCACAGCCTTGATATCAGGAGCCTTCTCCACCTGTTTATTGCTCTTCTTCTTTCGCGTCTTCTCTTTCACTACATTCTCTGGACGTACAGCATTAGGTGTTTCCACATAATCTGGAGGCAACTCAATCATTGTGCCATTTACTCTTAATCCTTTCTCCTCAAGGGCAGTTTTCACCTTCTCTGCGATCTCCAACGCCATGACATTATCTGGTTCCATCTTCACAACAGTACTAACATCTACAAGAGCTAAATCAAGCCTATTTAAAGCCTCATAGCACCTTGCCCTCTTCAAAAGAGCTTTGCTATATTTTGGTGTTACTTCAAGAGCCAAATTGCATTCATGAATTGCCCTTGGGTACTCACTGAGTCCCATCTGCATGTAGCACGCAGCCATGTTACTCCTCAGATAGGACACATCTATATGAGTCCTTGGAAGCAATTTGAGAGCTTTCTCATATTTCAGTAAGGCTCCCTGAAGGTCCCTCTTCTGGAACAGCTTGTTCCCCTGATCCTTCAACTCCTGAGACATGGATATGAATGCCATAGTATCATTGTCATATGATTTGGGGCTGCTGCTATCTCCCACTTTGCTTTGATTTCCACCATCTTCACTTGTTTCTCCTACTTGCTTCTTTTTCTTCCCCATTTACAATCCAACAGAAAAGAAAACTAAACAATCCAACAGTAAAGAAAACTAACAAATCCAAGCAATCACTTTCTCTTATACCACAACACCAAACCTCAAACCTCAATCCTCAATCCAATCAAGTCAATAAGAAAGAAAGATAACCTTTTGAAGTGGACACACAGAAGACTGGAACTTCAGATGTAATCAACTTTGTAGGATATTCAAAAGCCAAGGAAACAATGAATAAGACTTGAAAAAACAAAAACAAAAACAATCATATAATAACCAAGCTGAACAGTTTCATATATATAACACAGCACACATGAAAGCCATAAGGAAGTTGAAGGACAAAATCTCTAAATGCTAGTGGTAGACAGAGGAAACGAGTTCAAAATCTCAGAGTCAACAAAATGGCATGAATCTATGGAATCTGAACAAAGTCAACACAAACATGTCCTTCTCTCCAAATCAGGATTTGTTTTCTGCAGAAACAAATCCCAGCTCTGAGAGGGACATGGAAAAACACAACACAACGAGATTTAAAGATGGAGGAGATTCAGTACTGGAAGAGAAACAAGGACCCCCAGAAATGGAAAGAGGATAAAAACTTATCTGGGTGACAGATTCTGGGAAAAAGTTTCAGACTTTGCAAGGGAGACAAAAACACGACGACACAGCAACAAGGTCTGAAATGTGAGAGAAATGGAAGAAGAAGAAGAAACAAGAAGTCGTGTTGTGGTGTCCCTTTTGTAATGTACAAGAATGGTTTTCACATCCCTTGACGTTAACGCCACACAATGCTAATGAGAATAATCAGATAATGCAAGTTTGTTATCTGAACTGAGAATCTCGTGTTCAGTATGCTTTTCTCTCTTTTTTTTTTTTTTTCCCCTCTAACTTATTCTTTTTTTTTTTAATAATTCCATGAATCATTTTTCACAAAAAAATTATGGAGCCATGATATATATATATATAACCATTTGATAGTTGACCTTACTGGGAAGTGGCAAATGACAGATTGACCCAAATGCCAAATCTTTGTATTTTTTTAGGTTTTCTTGTGTTTGTTTATAGATGCTGCTTTGTTGTTGATATACTATGAGAGAGAGAGAGAGACAGAGAGATGGTTTGGTGTTTCATAAACCGTATGATTGATTTCTTATTTACTCCCCAAAGTTTAATCAGTAATGATGGTTTAATAATGATTTCATGCAGTTCCATCTAGTTTTGTTATGATTTTAAGACAAAAAATTGGCCATGCATCATCTAAACGACACTCTCCATTTGTCACGCAATAGATTTAGATACAGTCAACTGGCTAAATAGTTTATTACTTTAATTATTAAAGAACCATCATTTGATTCACAAGTTTAGTCCATGTTGCAATAGAACTCAACGGCACCCCTAAGCTAATTATGCAAACGTTATACCAGGGAGTTGCTGCCTGATTTCATCTAAATAGAAGTATGTATGTTATTTTAAAAATATAAGAAAAAGACCTTAGATTTTAAATGAGTCCGAAAATAACAAAAATTAATTGTCATGTGGCAACTGGCGAAGAGATTTTTTCAAAAAAAGATATGAGAAAAAAAAAGGAGGACCATTGCCAACCTCGTGGTGTCGGAGTCCTGGTGGATACCAACTCTTTTGGCCCTTGATTAAGAAATTAATTTAAGCAAGCAAGTAAATACCTATCTTGTGGTTTGTACCCAAAAAAAAAAAAATACCTATCTTGTGGTGGAAAAATAAAGGAGATAGTGGTTACTGGAAAATCTTTTGGTGGGCCCAACCGGACCCGTACCTTTTTATGGGAAAAGTGGAAAACCACGTGAGGAGAGAAAAAGCAAAGCCAAGGGAACTCTACCAGCCAACTAAGGTTGGTGACTTCTTCAGTTGGTGGGAACCCCTGGACGTTTTGCAACTGCCACCGCATATGTCAGACGCGCATGTGATGTAATGTAATGTAACCTTGCCTCTACCCGAAGTAAGATTAGATAAGAAGGATTCCCCCTTCCAAATATGCATGAGAAAAGCATTAATTTTATATTATACATGAACGGATGAACCTACTCCACTGGCCCAACAGGGAAAAGCACGAACATGTATGTATATCATTATGCTATTTGCATAAACTTATCAATAGTTACTCTTTAGAATTCTTGAGTTGTTCTTACTGGGAAGTAGATACTTTCCCATTGCTGTCTGCTGCTGACTCCACCATAGCCAGGTACTCAGTTATGGCTTCCCCTTCTATGTCAACTTCAATGTCATAGTCAGCATAAGCATCTGATCTTGCTATGTCAGCAGAAAGCTCGACTTCCATCTCCACATCTCGCTCTTGATGCGATGGACCTTCACCACCATTAACTTGGTCTACAATATCAGAACCAGCATTGTGTGGTAAAGGAGCAGATAAGTTTGCATTGCCATTGGTAGCTGAGGCTGAATTTGCTTCAGGTTGCATGCTGGGGTCTGCCTGAGTTTGTGCCATGCCGATCAGTCTTAGCATTACTTCACCTGGGGCGCCACCAGCCTGAAAAGCAGCAACCACTGCACAAACAAGAAGGTGATATCAGAACTCAGCAACACACACCTATTTGACTATATATGTTTCAACTTGAATCTAAGTAAACTTCAGTACCTATTGATCTTTCATAACCCATTTGCACAAATCTTTCAATTGCAGAATCTGTGGCTTGTTGCTGTCTCTTCCTTTCCCTTGACTCGATATGAACCTTCATGTTGGTGAGAGTCAGTACAGATATTTTTCTACTATATCTAACCAACTTCAGTTAAGATATCATGTAGTATGTAGTAACCTGTAAGGTAGAATTGGTTTCTGGATTTGTCAAATCGTCCAATGCTTTCTGAGAATCATTTTCATTTCTTCTAAGGGCTTCGGCTGCAAGTTCCCTCTCAAACCTGCCAGAATCAGCAGCATAAATTTGACCAGTTGATTATAATACAAGCAACTTTATAATAATAGATCATCAGCAGCAATTGGGAAGAACAAAAACACAATCATTATGTCAATGCAGGAAATGTGTCTGCAATTATAGATATCACAATCTTATAGCCGCTGACAACTTGATGCCACTGGCCAAAAATTTTACTTTAAATCACAAAGTGGTGTCTGGTGAGAAGACCAAAATAGTACTCACCCAATAGAGACCAATTCCTTCAATCTCTGCAGATCTACAGCCTTATTTAGGGGTGTCATCCCATATTGCTTTTGCTCCCTGGGAGAGGAAAGCTATTTAGAGATCCTCATAGAGAAACAACAGAAATTATAAATTGATAAATAAAAATCAAGTGTAACCCACAAAATTTCCTCTCTTCTCTGAATATCTTCCCTCTCTTTTTGCATTTTCTTTGCCTTCCCTTCGGCAAGAAAATCCATGGCATCCCCAACATCTTGATTGTTCATTCGCAATGCTCGCTTTGCCTCACGTTCTTTGAAGCCCATGCTCATAACAAGTGATAAGGCTTCATCCGAAACTTGCAGCTGGAGTAAAGCAGCAGGATTGTTTCCAAGGGGAGAGACAACAAAAGGAGTATATATATGTTATGCCAAATTCTTCAAAGTTTAAACCTTTAAAACCAAAATAATGCTGCAGCAAGCTTAGGCTTCACTAATTCTCCTTTTTTTCTTCCGTAGAATTTATAAATTTCAAACAGATATGATAATCAGAATTTTGAAAAAAAAAATCATAATTTATCACGATAGGATTTCGTAGTTCAATTAACCTGGACAAATTTTGCTTTTGCAGAACTCAATGCTGCTGTTGCTTTATGCAGCTGACCACCATGATAGGCCACCACCCCTTCCAGCAGCTCCAGTCTCAACTGCCTGTACACAAAGTCATAAATATTAATACAGTTAAAACAAGAAGAAACCATTTCTAAATATTAAGCCACCTGCCGTTTAAGCCTAAGTCTTTTAGAGAATTCCTAAGGAACAAGAAGCAGGAAAATACAATAAAAAAACTCACAATGCAAGTTCTGGATAGCGCCCTCCCTGAAAGAGCCTGAGGCGGAGAGAATCCTTCCCATGAGCACATTCAAGTCCTGCTCTGGCCATTTCAAGACGCTTCCCAGCCTCTGATAGCCAGCTGATGTCTCGTAACATAAAGTAGCACCACACCATGTTTATTTGCAATATTGGAACATTATCAATAAACTGGAAGGACAAAAAAGGCAGAAATTGGTCCAAATTCACAATGAGAATCAAATGAAACTAAATGGAATTGATTATACTTGTAGCTGAAATCATCTTTATAATCATGGAAATGCAAAGAGATTAAGAGATATAAGTAAAAAAATTACGTAAAATCAAAGAAACACCTTATTAGAGTTTAGTGTCACTGGGCTATGTAGCATTAGCAAATTTTCCTTTTGGAAGATAAGAGGCATTCAATTGAGTTAAATTCTTTTACTTAACATCCAAGTCTATCCTTTTCTTTGTTCCTATGATTTGAACTGGCAACATTTTCCCATAAGTTCTGTCATATCCCCCTTATAAAGATATATATTATACATTGTATCACTCACCTCAAGGACCTTTGGATCACAGAGAGAAAATGCTTCCTGCAATATTACATTGAGCACAACAGTGATCAGATAGATCGATAACATAGTTCCCTGCAAGCCTATTACATAGTTCCCTGCAAGCCTATTACACTTTGAAGGCATATTTGCTACAAATAGAGCTCTTATCAAATTCATCTGGAACTCACCTCTCCCATGATGAGCACTTCTAGCGCTTCTTTGAAGTTTCCCTGTCGAATAAGACGCTTTCCATTTGCATCAAGCATCAGTCCCATCATTATAGCCCTGCCAAATGAATATTTAAGACTCCAATATGAAAACAGAATCTAGGCCTTTACAACTCTCAAATAACACATCTAAAAAATTAATAATAACAGGAAACACTGGTTCAACATTGAAGCACAGATATGTTGCAAGGGCAGTACTTCTGATCAGTCTCAGAACCAAGTTGTACTTTCTTTCCACTTTGATCTTCAACTTCTATGTTGAAGTCTTCAATAGGTAATGAGCCATCAGCATGCCTTTCGGCCAGCGCGGTAGCAGCTGCCCTGTTTGTGTGAGATGCAATGCAAGTAAGTATGGGATAAAAGCATAAAGATTCAAAATGAAGGACAAAATCAAATCTTCTTTTGGCTCAACAAAACTATTGTACTGCAGGAGATTGATCATTGTCGGAGCACAGGTAAATTTTGATTGAGATTAGCATACTACGCTTGATAATATAAGCTCCCTATATTTTATAAATCAATATATATCATGGATTAGATTGAAAAAAAAAAGGTATCAGTGTTAAAATTGTTTAGACCAAAATTCAAAAACTTTTTGAAATAAAACGAAATCAAATCCACTCAATATAATAGTGAATTTCACCAATTGTTAGCTCAATTATCACGTCTGTAGGAACAATTTTTATCCTTGCATGAGCATCTGTACTATTTAGTTTAATAGGAGACAAGGAAAGGGAAAAGAGTAAGTTAAGAAAAATAAATTAAAAAAAATTGAATGGTTATGATAAAATCTTTGTAAGGCCTATAAAATATGTCTTGTGTGTGAATATTACTATTGAAGAACAAATATGTGACAATTGAATGATTGTCCTCACTCTGCACTTACGGCAATTGGACTAAAAGCTGCTTGATTTTTTTAAGGTTAGCCTATTGCAAAGAAGTTTTAAGTGGTCACAGTCTCAGACACATTTGTGGGTGAGAGCACACTGAGATCTCATCCTAATAACTGTTATTTGTAAATCAAGAGTAAACACTATACAAGGAGACACAACATCGTGGCTCACCCGCCATCATCAAATGCTTTGTGTCTCTTTCTCCATAATGACCCCTAGTTATATTCGCATTTAATGTAAAATAATTGTCACTCATCTCATTTCTTGTGTCATCCATGATGATGAAACAACCATCTTGATATGTCATTTAAACATTTTGCTAGACACAAATCATACAAGTCATCTGAGATATATGTTAAAAAGTACTCTTTTTTTCTTTTCATTTTAAAAAATGTATATATTTCTCATCAAACAGACACAACACTTCGCGAAAAAAAAAAAAAAAAAAGCCTCTTGCAGCCGCATCATGATGTATTCGGTATACCACACGCTTAGTAGGAACCAGACTGCGTGTAACTTCTAACTATATTTTTATCCCTATAATTGATACACTGTTTATGAAACAGTTCAGAGTAAAAGCAAAATTTGACATCAAAACCTGTCAAAGTTCATTTCATTGTTCATGGTCAAGAAATCATCCATGACAGCACCTAAAAAAGGTGGGGGGTTTTAAATCAAATGGGACAAATTGCTAACAAGTACAAATTCAAGTTTGACCACAAAAGTTTCATTTTTTCACAAAGCCGCGTTGAACAGACACAACATAGACATTCAGAACGGTAAGAAAAAAAAAATCAATGAAAAGAGTTACTTAAATTGATGATCAAAGGACAAGAAGACACGTATACCTGACCCTGGCAAGCCTACGAGAGCGTTCCTCCTCAGCCATGATCTCTTGTTTGATTGATTTTCCTTCTTCAGCACAGATACGCGTGGCTAGAATCTTAGCGTTGTTTTTTATGCCCGATTGAGCCAAGTTGTGTTGTTGTTCATCACCATCACCATCTTTAAGGATCCTTCCGGCACATATCAAATTGATGGTGTCCGGGACGCAGTTTGATCGCTTTGCAACCTCTTCCCTCAACATGGCTATGCTCCATGTCTCCAGTTCCACCTCTAACACCCCTGCCCATGTCCCACCAATCCTCAATTTCGCCATCTTAACACACAAAGAAAGACCTATGTTATGAGGGAAGACTACAAGTGTGGACTTAGGAGAATTGGAGGATGTGACTTGTGACAAAGAGTCGTGATTCTTTACTATGACGTGGTGTCCTATATTTTTTATAAGGGACAAACACCTTCTACAAAGCATGAAAAGTTTAGCCAAAAGGCATGTGTGATTATAAAACATTTAGAAGATTCTTTGTAACTAAGGCAAATGATTTTATTATTGTACCAAAAAAAAAGGTAAAAGATTTGAATTAGTAAATTGTAAATAAGTTTATTTGTAATAATTAAGGATTCAACGTATATATTGAAAGCTAAAAATTTGGGCCTGGAGCAAGGATAAGATTAATCGACGTAAAAGCGTGCATAGCTAGAGAATTGAGCCGATTCAACCCAATAGGGAGTCTGGTTAACTTTAAGAACAAATTCGAATGAGTTTTGACTTTAAAGATAAAGTTGAAGTACATATGAAATAAATATAAAAAGGTTGGAGAAAATGTATTAAATCAAAGAGTTAGTGCAGAGAAATTTTAGGATGGTACTATTTCAGAAGTGAAAATTCTAATATTTGTCGTGAGGAAGATTGAGGCAACAAAGCAAAAAAGGCATGGTTATAGATTCAACAGAGTAAATTATGGAACTTTGAATAGAGATTGTGGCTTTCCAGAAGGCCTAAACGACTGGCAAGGGAAGAAAAATAAAGAAAAAATATTTACTATCATCGAAAAGGCTAAGTAGAAAATAAGACACACTTGAATAGTAATTCTTCTTGTTAGGCTTTCTGTAACTTGAGATTATTCTTAGTGTCTAGGCAAGATGTTTGTCACCTAGTGTGCTAAATAGATATCTCTATTAAATTTTGGCTGATGTTTATCTTTTTAAAGAACTGCCACAAAAGGGTAGAACAACATTCGAACAAATTTCTCTCCCTCAACCAACCTTATCTTGTATCTTGACAAATAGAAAAGAAGCAATAAATGTACCAAAGTTGATTAATAGAACCAATTGAAGAAATAACTGTTATGTTCCTTCTCAACCGTGTTGGCATTATCAAACTAATCTGCATCATAAGATGAAACCAAGGCTTAACCCCTTCATTCGCTAAGAGCTATGAGGTTGAAAGCTAGGAAGCACACAACACTCTGTACAGTTAGCAAGGTGGCAACTTTTGTCTCCATGAACATGACAATGTCCGAAGTGTCATTCCCTGGTCAAGAACAAGGACACGTTTTCAATGTTCATCACGAAAGAAGATATAATTTAATATAAAATGAGACCAAATTTTGATTAACATCATAGTAGAAGAGGAATGTTGTTTTTCCTATAACTTGGATGGTATAATAGATTGGTGTGAGTCAAACAATATCGCTTGTATCATGAATAACGCGAATATTGTCATGGATCCATTTGGAATTATATTTTTCATTTAAAACAAAAACAAAAAGCAAAAGACAAAAATCAACAACATCAACAGCTTAGATCCCGAAGTTGAAACCGGCACACCAAGTTGTTCTGAACTCGCAGCCGCTTCAATCATCCGACAGCAGCAACACCACCACCCCCAACAGGGTATGGCAGCCGGCGGCGGTGGCGGCAACTCCTCCGCCAGAAAACCGACCTCCGGCACAAAACGCAAAGCCAAGAAGAAATCCCACCACCTGAACCATCCGAACCGGGAGAACCTCGCCGCCATAATCTCCGGAGTCACGGCCACAGCACACTCCTTTCTCTCCCACAACGACGTCTCCCTCCTCCCTTCCCAATCCCTCTCCCTCGAATCCCTCATCGCATCCACCTCCCACTCTCTCTCCACCTTCCTCTCTCTCCTCCCAAAACCCTTCGACCCCCTCACTCTCTCTCCACCACAACAACCGCCGCACCCCGAATGCTGGTTCCGCCGCTTCCTCTCCGCCACCTCCACCGCCGATTCCCGGTGGCTCTACGCCTTCCGCATGTCGGAGCCTTCCTTCTCTCACCTCGTCGAACTCCTCTCCCCTTCCCTCCGCTCCTCAATTCCCCAAATTACCCCCGATTGCGCCCTAGCCGCCGCGATTTTCCGACTGGCCCATGGCGCAGCCTACTCAGCCGTGTCCCGCCGCTTCGGAATCTCTCCGTCCGACGCGTGCCGCGCGTTCTTCGCTGTCTGCAAGGCCGTGACCGATAACCTCGGGCACCTCTTCGAGCTTCGCACTGATTCGGAGAGGGTGGTTGTGGGGTTCGGGTTTAGCTCGCTTCCAAACTGTTTCGGTGTTCTGGGGTTGGCTAAATTCGCGATTGAGAGCGAAATTTTGGGTAAAAATGGGTTTTTGATGGTTCAGGCATTGGTGGACTCTGAAGGGAGGTTCTTGGATGTTTCAGCAGGGTGGCCTAGTACGTTGAAACCCGAAACGGTTTTGCGTCAGAGTAAGCTCTTTCTTGAGGTTGAGGAATCGAGGGAGTTGTTGCGAGGTCCATCTTATAAGCTCAGTGATGGAAGTTTGATTCCTCAGTATGTTTTGGGGGATTCATGTTTTCCCCTTTTGCCTTGGCTTTTGACACCTTATAACAGGGTGAATGAAGAAGATAGTTTTGGTTCATCTGAGAGGGCTTTCAATTGTGCACATGGTCGTGCAATGGGGTTGGTTGGTGATGCATTTGGGAGGCTTAGGGGTAGGTGGCAGCTTCTTTCGGTTTCGAGGAAGTGGAAAGAGGGTTGTGTTGAGTATTTGCCGTTTGTGATTGTTACGGGTTGTTTGCTGCATAATTTTCTGATTAAGCGGAACGAGCCAATGCCGGATGATGATAAAGAAGTGAGTTGTGTGGAAAAGGGAGGAGGGGACGATAATGATGATGATCGCGTTGCTTTTGATGGAATGGTGGATGAGAATGCAGTGAGGATAAGGGATGCGCTTGCTATGCATTTGAGTCGGGTGAGTTTGAGAGGATGATGGATGAATGCTATGGAGTTCGGTGCCAGTGATGGATGCTCCACCTATTTTGACTACTGAACAGGTTTTTTGAGACGGTCTCAATACAATTTTGTAAACCATATTCCTTCAGTTAAGTTAGTTTAGTTGGCTTCAATGCCTTTATGCGTAGCATTTTGTCGTCTCCTAGGTGCACTACTTGCCACATGGAGGCTAGGTACCACTCATCCAGTTTTTCCTTTTTTATTTTTTTGTGGTCGAATCATCCAGTTTTTCTTATACTGCCCTAGTTAGTACCACGTTGGGCTTTGTTGTTATTGAACCTTGGTAGCTAGTTAACAAAATAAGTAGCAGGATATCAAAATTTTGTTATCAGAGTTCACTGCCTGAGGGTTTCACACGGTTAAAGTTCATTTGTGTCTGGGAAAATGTGTAATCATCATGGCGATTGCAATTACCGGTACACAAAGTGGTAGATGAAAGTGAACAGAAACTATGAATGATAAGAGAGTGAAAGCCTGAGAAGATGAAAGCTATGATTTTAGGTGCAATTATGTTCGTAAGTTCACAGTTCATTGCTTCTGGACGGAGCATATATATGTTGGTTAGACAAGATCTCATAAGGCTTGTAATTAGAACGATGATCCTCCCCTTATGAATTATATGTTGGGCAGGAATTTTTGTTGTCTTTGGCGGACTAAATATATAATTGGGATTTTTCCTGTAATAGAGTAATTGCTGAACTTAATTATGAAAAAGTACTTGCTACGAAGTGGTTAATGATTAATCATTTAAGTAGTTAACAAGTTTATTTGCTGATCTTGATTAAATGATCAAAGTAACTGTTTAGGCCCATTAATTAGTTTCTGTCTGCAACTTTAGAAAAGTCCAATTACATCCTTTGCAGACTCGTATTCATCGGCAAATCGAAACTTCAGAATGAACCGAAGTTGCAAAGAACAGGATGTTATTGAACTTTTTTCATAATTAATCTAGCCACCAAAGGATACATTTCATATGCGTAGCATTAATACTGTTGGTAATATGGCCAATTTTCTTTTTTATTTATTAAGAAAAAAAAGGAACTACAAGAATCAATAATGTTTATGGTTGATGGTTTGTCAGTATGTACAAATATAAACATAAGACGACTTGGTCCCAAAAATGGAAATTGAACAGTACATTCCTGAGTACAAAGCAGTCATGTACGGTACGATAGTTTCATCTTTCATGTCAAATCTCCCCTTGCTATCGTAATGAATCTTCAACCCGTTTCCCTGAAAGATGCTTTCATATGGTTGAATTCATTGCAAGCGAAACAAGATGCATATCTCAACCCCTTCGGTCTGTGAGAGGTGAAGATGAATGCTTATTATGAGTATTCCATCAGAATTGATGCTTACGGCTTACCTGATGAACGGTTTGTTGCACAGTTCACCCAGCAAGCTACCAAACTTCCCATGCCAACACGTGATGAAGCGTTTTCTCTTCTCTGTACAACTCTCACAAACTCGTTCGCACTTAAGTTTCCATCACGGTTAGCGTCAAAAATATGAAAAATTATGTCAGCCAATTTGTCTGTAATAGTGATGTCACATACCTGTATGAATGTAACATAACATAAAGCATAAGGTGTTGTTCGTTGGATTAAAAACGCTCAATAGCTTAACTATTCATTCATACTTTGGCATAGTGAGGTAATAGTTGGTACCTGTGATGCTGCTCTCTGAAAATCAGATTTTGTCAACGCCCCATTTACTTTTCCATAACTGAATATAGCCATAGAGAAGGATTGCAACTTCTTGCGCAATTCTGAAAAAGCTACGAACTCCTCGAATGTAATTCTTATGTCTCTTAGCTGTGGATCACTGCTTATTTCATCCACCCTGTCCAACAGCTTGTTTATGTGATTGATGTCAGCAGATGCAACCACGGAAAGTGCAAAATCTTTGGCTGAAATGCTTCCTTTTTTGTTGTGGTCATAATGGGAAAACTCTAACCTCAAGATCTGTACAATTCCATTATTAGAGCAGAGTAGCATGGTTTAGAACCGAAAATTGTCTTGCATAGTGCAGATAGCCAGGGTTTTTTTTGTCAGAGCTTCTGTTAGAATAACGTGACAAAGTCTATTGCCTTGTAACTTGCAGGTTACGGGTTCAAATTCTAAAAACAGCCTCTTCACAAATAATTCAGGCTTGATAGTATTACTCAGTTATTAAAGATCTATGCAATCTTTGAGGGGGTTCAAACTATCAATTTTTGGAATGTGCTGCAAAATCATTACATGGAGAGGCTAGAGGGAAGGTGCATACCTCATCATGTAACTCTCTTAAGAATTGAACGAATTTTTCGTGTTGCAAACAAGTCTTTCCATCTTTGCCAAAGAAATACTCCAAGAGACCCCCATCTTCTACAGAAGCTTTAATACCAAGGCGACGTCCATCTCTGTGGTTAGCCCCTTGTCTGTTTTGGGATCGCATCAAAGCCATCACTTTCTTGAATTCTTCCTTGTCTATTACCCTATTAACAGGAGACACCTTCAAACTCAGATGGACAAACATAGTCGAAAAACCAAAAATCAATTGTTTATTAAAAAAACATACATAATTTAATCATGGACATTCTGACTTACACAGATATATGTTGCCAAAAGGATCAATAATGCTCTATGACAAAATAGTAGTCTAAAGCTCGTTGAAAATTCCATCATATTTTTCATGAAGGAAAGAGAAGATCCCTACCCGTTATTGTCAAGGTCAAACATTTTGAAAGCCACTGTGAAGCTGGATTCTGGTATGCTAAGGAGAGTTACAAAAAAGATGTACCTAGTGCCAAGAAAGAAGAGGTTTGTTATCCATGTTACTTAGCACTTCAAATCTGAATCAATGTGATTCATACATAGGGAAAAAAAAAATGTCACGAAAGACAAGCCTCAAGCAAATAAAATGCACAACAAACTCTCACTCTGCAAAAGAAATGAGTCCATCATTGTTAGTGTCAAAGAGCATGAAAAACTCCGAAGGAGCACATTCCAACTCGCCAGGAACCTGCTCCCCTCTGAGAGAACCTTCTCTAACACGGGTTGATTCAGAAGGAGGAAACACAGGAACAACAGCACGCATCAAATCTGCAGGTGCCATAAAAACCTCACCACCAGGGGTTGTAATTGATGCAAAGTACTCGAAAACCTGCACTTGAACGTAGAGCTAGATAATGAAACATCTACGATGACGAAACTATAATTCAGGTGCTGGTTTTTAATCTAACGAGTAAACAACAGCATGACTGATCATTAAACAAATACATAGTGAAAAGAGTGATTTACCTTTTCAGGGGGACTCTGTAAGCGAATACGTTTCTCATAATTGAAGAATACTCTTCTTCTATAGCTATCTGCAGCAAAAGATAAATACAAGAAACCTAAGTAGTTGCCCCAAAGCGAACAAATTAAAAACTGTATCCATGTCCATATTTTTGTAATGCAAAACTTTGCTGGCCAATCTCCAATCCTACCAACCACCAAGCTTGTAAGTCTATTATGAGTATTGCTATGCAGCCACAAAACGGAAATTAGAATTCTTGATAGAAGACTGGTATAGTTGTTGGATGAAATAAAAGTGATGCGAACTAGTTACCCATGAATGATGTTGACAAACATGTAAGTAAATCCTAGTAAAAGTTATATGCTTCTTTAACATTTTCGTCTATTATTCAATGATATATATGATTATGAATTAAATGCAAATTCAAGGAGGTTAATTTGGCTCAAAAAAGTTTGGCACTGAATATTGAAGTTAAAAAAGAAATGGTAATCTCTAAAGCCTATGTAACTTCATTAATTCAAGCGAATGCAATTTAGTCATAACATAGATCCAATATATACACACACACACACACAAAATATTCAAACTAGCAGTGGCATTGAGAGAATCCACCTGATAGAAATGCAATGCAAGTTAAATCATGAGTGAAATGAGGTATACCAATTCCATACCATTGAACAAGAACTTGGATTTGTTTTCATCGTTTTGTTGGAGCTGGTCCTCCCTTTCAGAATCAGCGAATGAGTGAAGAGAATTGGCACCAGGAGAGGACAAAGAAGACCAATACCAAAAGCCTAAGGTAGACCCAACAACCACAACCCCGGAAGTGATTGATCTAACAAACCACTCCAAGTCTTTGCCCTTCTTGTCCTCACCAAATGATCCTGACCCACCAAAGGATCTCAATAAAGAAGATGATGATGATGTGGGGCGGTGTGATTGGCTGCACAACGCCCTTGTGCCATGCCTGAGAGACAGTTGGAACCTTCTGCCCCAAGAATACATACTAAGGATGTGATGCTGAAACAGGTGACAGTATGAAGGTGTATAGACAGAAGCATGTGCTTATACATGCAACATATGCAGTTAGAAATACAATAATTTCAATGAATTTGGAGGAGGAATTTGAGGTCGCAAGGAGAAAACGTTGGAGTTGGGAAACACTGAATGATTGTTCTATGTGTTGTTGATATGAATGAATGGATACAGGGCATTGACCAAGATGTGGCCTGTACGGATTGAGCGGGAAATATGTGGGCATTATCCTTTGACTCAGTTTGTAAGTTGCAGAGTTAGTTAGTGGTTGTGTTTTCTCCAAGAAATCCTACTCCCTGTAAAAGAAATATATTATATTGTTATTATTATTATTATTATTAAAGTATATCGTTTTCAGTATAATAAATATATGAATGAATGGGAGAGTAGAAGTCATCATCAAGGAACTACCAGGACTACCCTTTTTATCCTTAACTCTTCATCTCACCAATTTCAGTCTAATTGCCTAAACAATCAAAATTCACCATTACTATATCTCACATGATTTCTGGCAACTACCGCTAAAGGCTTAAAATTTACAGCAACATTTTAGACCAACCGTGGCTGGAGCTTTGAAGGAAAATAAAGTAAATAACGTTTGGGACGATGGTACTGCTAGCTACAACTGTTGATGACTGAGGAGTTAACAGTGTGTAATTAATAAAGTTTGTAATTCAGTTTCTTTTGATAATCTTAGAACTCATGTTTGTACAAGAAAATAGCTAAAATTTGTAAAGAAATAAACTACTACATTTATTTTATTACATTTAATGAATTACATTACACTCCTTCTGAGAGCGGAAGTAATTAAGACCGTTCTCTTTTATGTTCTTCTGTAAATTGTAAATTGCAGTGCTTTTTCCTAATCAAGAAAATTACCCAATTAGGAATCACGTCAAAAAAGAAAATTACTCAATAAATTACCGTAAACAAAATGAGCCACGTGCATTGAAACATATATAGACAATGTGACATCCATTGTAAGGGAGGGCCTACAACATGTGCAACCGAAGTTTGATTTAATTTGAACCGTATCCGAGGGTGTAATGCAAACGACAACTCAAGTTGGTTTGTCTTTGGCTTCTGAAACGAGCTTTTTTATGTCAATGGTTTACAGTAGTAGGTTTACAAACCATCCCCATCTTCTATAATCAATAATGTCATTGAAAGACAACTGCCCCACCAATTGTGACTTGACTTCATTTCACATTCACTGCACGGGATCAAAAAGCTACATATGGTACGCTACTCACACAACACTGTTACTGTAAATGTTTATATATGCCTTCCCTTATTCCTTTTCCTTCCACTTCTTCATTAATTATTGTCTGAATTGCCTAAACAATCAATTCACCATTACCAAAGAAAGTCTAGTTTATTGTTTACATTAGCATTACCAAAAAGTATTATTATTGCATTATTAAAGCAAGTGGGTAAATGCGAATTTGTAGGCTGGAACAGTCAAAGTGTCATTTGGACTTTAGCTTGGATGATATATGATCAGCAACATGGGTAGTAGGTTACCAAATTGATTTGCCTTAACTACTACCCTTTTCTTGGGGCCCTGCCCTGGTGCCTTCAACTCATCTTAGTCTAGTCTTTAGCCGTGATTCATCTAACATTGGCCTAGCACCATAAAAGACTCGCCCACATTTTCTGCAGCAGAACTGTTATAAATATAATGGCTTACCAAGTCTTATCGAGTCCCTTTCAGAGTAGGTTAAATTAGATTTGATTAGTACGCTTCAGTTATAATTACTTTGTTAAATCTAAGAATCAGGGTCTTATTTTATTGTATTTTTCACTTTACTCGGGATTTCTGCAAGGGCAACTCTCTCGAGAATATCTACTTTGCAAGGCGTGGTAAATGTTCTCAGAAAGACAAATTTAAGGATAGGGACAAAATTCACATTCTTTGAAATCACACTCTTCACCTTGGAAAAATTTGTACATCAACCACCCTTAATTATAATAATATATACATGCAAAAATTATATTTTTATCCCTTTATTTTTCAATTTTGTCACTAATGTTTTGATGAAGTCTTAATATTATCCTATTTACTGGCGTTGTCAATTTTATTAATGAAGATTATTGATCAAAATTTAATTTAACCAAAAAAAAAAACTTGAAAGTTCTACTTTCATCCTTGATCTTATAAAATTCAATATTAGAGTTAGATATTATCTATAAATATGATTAAAAAAGTTTGATTAGACATAAATAAGGTTTTTTCATGTACAAAATGACATCCTTTAATTAAAATCAAATAAGTAGTATTCATTAATAAAACTGATTTTTTTTTTTTGTTAGTGAATAGGAGAGCTTTAAGTCTTCATCAAAATGTTAAGGGTAAAGTAAAAATTAAAAAAAAAATAATCTTGGAATGAAATCAAAGTAGTTCAAATTTGACAAATTTTAGACATAGGTTGTTTATATATAAAAAATATATATTATATTAATTTGAAGATAATAGGGTTAGCTTACCCTATGAACCTTCCGCTCATATAATGCCATGACTTTGGGTTTGATTATCACATTTCTCTTGTTAGTTATTGATCTATAAGTATCTCTATAAGAGCTCGATAAGCCCATAAGCATATCATAATCTTGAATTGTGGTAAAATTTCCCTTCAACCTAAATTTTATGTTTCTATATATATATAAACTTGAAATAAAAACTAAATTGTATAGTTTTCTAATTCCCGACTCATCCTTATTTCCTTAAATTAGATTTTTGTTTCTATATTTTTTAATTTAACTAAAATTTTCTTGCATTTTAATGATTTGGTTAGTAATTGTTGAGATCTTAGCATGAACTAGGAGTGCTTATGACTCAGCCCAACTCAAATTAAAGTTTAATAAGTCGAATTCAAGTTTTAAAATTTGGCTCGATATATTTTCGCGTTATGTTTAGGTCACACATTGAATTGATTTGATCCGATTCAAAGTCAAATAATTATTTAAATGCTTAATTTTTTTAAAGGTAATTAGTGCATAAAATTTTATATGTTAATTTATATATTCTACATAAATTGTTAGTATTATATTGATATAGTTTATTTTACTCTTGAGTTTTACATGTTATTTTCAAAATTCTATAACATTATTATTTTTAATTTCTAAGTTTTTGTATATGTTATTTGAAGGTTAGGTTAAGCCGCTTTAATCCGATGCAGTTCAAACTAAAAATTTACTCGATAAAAAAGAAAAATTGAGTCAAGTTCGAATTTAATCAACCCATTCCAATGCATGTATCCGTAGCACAGACCTGGCGGGTACCGAGCGTCAAAGGGAGGAGGAGAAAGTAGGTTCATCTCTCACGGCGAGGCTGTGATGGAGAATGAGAGGAAGAGAAGGATAAAGTGGTGGGCACGGAAAGCGATAATATGCTCCTGCCCTTGTCATTTCCCACCCCCCCCCCCCCCCCCTCCTTTTTCTCTTTCTTCTCTCTCCCCCACTTGGATTTTCATGTCACCTCAACTCAATCTAGGACATCCTATTGTATTGTGGGCTATTCCGGCTAACTAACCAAGTTGTTATTTTGTTTTCTTTCGGAAAATAAAAATAAAAATTGCAATAATTTAATAAATAAATCATAATGGATGATTATTATAGTGGGCATTTACTTTTTCATAATTTATCATCATAATAAAATTTTATTAATTAACTGTGCAAAGTATTTACTAGCATGTAGAAATTAAATTCTAAATTTTATATTACGTAAACTTAAATTGGTGACAGTTAAGAAGCTTGCACAAATTGCTTTTTAAACAATGGCAGATAAATAAGGAATATACCCCTAATCGGTATGCAGATTTAAAATTTTTAAAAATAACCCGTTTTCGGTTATATTTTATTTTAATTAAAAAATTACATTTTGGGCTAATGAGTCTGTCTAAATTTACAGAGAGTTATATCAAGTTTAAAATTTTCATTTATTATCTCTAAGTCATTAGTGTTTCAACATTTATTAAGTTTGACTATATTCTTTCGAATCACTAAATTTACTATAGAAATTAAACTTTTCAACATAAATTTTTTCTTATTTGTTATTCTCATATATAAAACTTTAGTTAAATAGAATAAGTATGGAACCACCTAAATTAACTAATATTACTTAAAGAATTAAATCTTAAACACTATCAATTTAACCCACACATATTATGAATATCAATCATCTCATCGGACTCTACCCATTTTAACAGCTATACATTTTATCCATGTTTACTTGCTACTGCTAACTAGTAGCTGTTACCCATATAATCTGTCTGCTTCTTCATAAGCACTCTTAAATAGAGAGGTTCTAACCACCCGGATCTAAGCCTGCTGTAGTATTCCCATAACCTTTATAGTATCCACACCCGTGAACTATCCATATGATAATGCCAGAAGTTCCCACACAATAAATTTTTCACTGTTGTCACTCTCAATCTCAACTACCGTCCAAATTGCAATAAAAAAATTAACAAATAAATAAATAAATAGGTAACCTAGTGCCACGGTGGTCTAAAAAACCAAAAACAAAATAGTCATAGTCATATTGCACATACCCACCACATTTATAACTTGTACACTGACTCTCAAAAGAATCTCAAGCCCACACCTCCTTATCTATCTTATAAATCCCAATGCCTACAACCTCAAACCTTACCATATCTTACCCTTTTAGCACAACCCCATCATCAACATCTTCATCATCAGCCATGGACTGGTTCTCATGGCTATCCAGAACAAGCCTTGACCCTTCCCTCATCTATGACTATGGCCTCACTTTTGCACGCAATGAGCTCCAATTGGAAGATGCCACTTACTTCAACCATGAGTTGTTGCAAAGCATGGGGATCTCAATTGCCAAGCACAGGCTAGAGATTCTCAAGCTTGTGAAGAAGGAAGAATCAGGTGGTGGAGTGCATATTCCTAAGAGGAATCTCTCCGGGGTCATCAAGAAGTGCCTGCGGAAGTGCATGAGCAGGCTTGTTTTTCATCATGGACATGATCTGAATCTAAGAGTCAAATACATGCCACAGCCACAGGAACAGCCACAACAAGAACCAAAACCACCACCACAAATAGAGCCAAATTGGTACCACCAGCAAGGAAAATGGAAAGGAGCACTAGTGAAGGAAGAGAAGCCATTGAAAGTGCCCATTTACAGGAGCAAGACCATAGCACTTTCTGGGCCTTTGGATGGAAGAATGCATGAGAAGATGGTTGCCAGCAACAAGGTCATGAAGCTATCTGGGCCTCTTGATGGAAGGATGCATGAGAGAATAATGATGTACACTAATAAGAGCCCTTTAAGATCTGGTAGGCCTATTGATGGAAGGTTCACAAGGGGGCCAAGGTTGTCAGGGCCTCTTGATTCAAGAGTCATGGCTGACGGCAGAAGCCCAAGACTGCCAATACTGAGGCATTCTGATGTAGCAGCAAGGGTTGAGGCGGAGAGCCCATTGGGTTTAAGTCCCAACAATAACAAGCCTAAACTTGAATTTGATTTTGATGTTGATGATGATCACACACTATGGACTTCACTGTTTCAGGATCTGAAACCAACTTGATTGTTTTGCTTGCTTGTGTTTGCTTTCTTGGTAATGGTGAGTGACGGGCAGAACCTTTTTTCTTTTATTATAAACTTTATATAATAGTAAAGTCTAGCATATGAAATGTCATGATTTTTTTTTACATTTTTGCTGCAAGCCTGCATCGCTGTCTTGTATCTATTCTCCCTGTCTCTCCAATCACTTGTTTATACATATTAATGTTTCAAAAACCGTTCACTTTTTTAGCATATTCTCTCAATGTCTGACAGACAATCTAGTACAGCCCCACTGTGAGTGAGGCCATAACGGTGTATCAAAAAGTAACAGAGTCATTGATCTCGCTGAACAATTTAATTTAAGGTTTTCTGTTTGATAGTGTATTTAATGAATAAATAGCAGGACATGGAGTTAGGTGATGTTTTTCAGTACATTACCTAATTACTCTTCTATTTTTTTCAAGCGCAGTCTTTTTCTTTTTTAGGTTTTTTCCAATTTCCAAAGATTTATAGATCTTCCCTATTAACAAAGTGATATAACTGGTATTTATTAGAAATTTCGATCACTGACCATAACTTTGCCCACCATTATACGTTAACCTCAAAAGGGGCAGGGAGCAAAGTGAAATCCAACAACGTGCCAAAAACAACAGCATACTCTAAAACCACTCATCAGCAAATTCAGATTCGAACTTCACATTAGACATAGTAGCTAATACACATATAAGCAGCTCAGTAAATTGTGATCGCTCCACGCATGTGATAGATTAATTTCCTTCCACCCTTGTGTACACAGATCATGTATCAGATCAGTGTTTGCCTTTGACACTAGTATTCAGTACCACCATATTTCAACCTAACATGCATACTAAAAAAAGCATTTTATAGGTGATACATCAAAATTCAAGACCTTATTATACAAAAACCAGTAGGGTCACGCGTGTTGAAGCCAAAAGTTGTTGTCTAATAGATTGATGATCTTGCAGCCACAAGCATGGCAGGAAAGACCAACTCAACAGGTCTGTCTAGAATAGGAACTAATGAGTTCTCTGCTTTATTCATTGTTCAACTTCACCACTTTTTTAGTGACCTGAAGTTTGAGGTAGCTTGAAAGAACCCCCAGCATAAAGCATTTGGTAAACCGGCTTAATTCTTATAGCTAAGATTATGCCAGCAAGGGAACCCACAGCACACACACCAGCCAGTGTCAGGAAGGTGAGCTTAAAGCAATTTGGACCCAAACAGGACACACTAGAAGCAATGACTGCTAGACCATGTTGCTTTGCTGCCTCATTATCATATATATATCCTGCAAGAAGAGCTGAAAAAAGGAATGCACCAAGTGGATTCCCCAAAAACATGAAGTTGCTCAGCATGCCGAAGTGCTCCAAACCAAAAAGCTCGGAGACAGTGGGAATCACTAATGAAAATTGCACGCCATAGCAGACACCAAGAAGTGCAATAGCAGGATAAAGTGTCCCATTGATAGCATAGGCAAACATTGTGTACAAAATTATCATAATTATATGTGTGCATGTCATCCAAACTGTACGGGGGATCGTTCTAGTCCTGCAAGATGTCAAAAGTAGCTTCTAATTATTCAACGTATTAAAAAATGACTATAACGTCGATCTGATTGATATAAGGGTTAGATTTTTTGGTCGATCAGAATGACCTCATCAAGATTTAAACTAATATGAGCATGAGAATAAATTTTAAACATACTGAGCATAAATAGATATCATATTCATGTCACTCACCTCACAAAGTGTTCTGAAAAAATTCCTCCCCCAAGCCGCCCCACAAAATTGCAAAAGCTGAAAAGTGACAATAAGATAGTGGTATCTTCCTCACCTTGTGCAATGCCTATTTGGGCCAGGTTATTAAGAACAGTGACCCCAGTTCCAACACCAACAAAGTAAATGAAAAATAGCAGCCAGAAATCAGCCTTAACTATGGCCTCAGTAAATTTAAAATCTTCCCCTCTTTTGGGCCTTCTCTTCTTCTTCACAGCTCCCTCACCCACAGCAAGAAGCATAGCCACCTCAGATGAAGGATCCGTGTCATAAAAACTTCCAAGGCCACTTGCTGAAGAAGATGCTAGAAGGGGTTCTGTATTGTCTTCTTTGCCTTGTTGAATCAGACGATCTGAAGATCCACCTTGTTCTGATTTGGTGGCTCGTTTAGGACACAGTGTCATCTTTATAGGGATAGCAAATGGAGCCATGAGAAGCAGTATCATCACAGCCACCAAGATATAGGAAAGTCCACCACTTAAGGGGAGAAAGTCACCAAATATATTAGTAGCAAGAATGTATAAACCCAAGACCACACTGGAAACTTGGACAAATAGAAAATGCCACTTGTCATCAGAATCTTCCCCGGAAACTGGAGTACAAGGCCTAACAAGAAACATCACGCTGAAGCACACGACAGGAATACCAATGGCAAGGAACAACAGTAAATTGGAAGAAGAATTGTGAAGAATTATGCTGTAAACTTGAGTATAAACAGCAGCGCTGAGCCCTCCATAACCTTTGATGATTCCAGCAACTGTGCCTCTACTAGCAGGGAAATTCCTCATGTTGGTCACAAGAACAGCGGTTATTAACCATGCACAACTGTTGGTGCCAACAGCGAGGGCAAACCATAGCTGCAATATAGAAGAATGTAATAGTAATTACTAATTAGGCCCTTTATGTCATGAAAATCTGAATTCCTTAGTGCTGGTCATCTATAGTCTTGAGAGAATCAGCATATATAACAGCGACGACAGTATCAATATCAACTAAGCTTTATCACACAATTTTATTGGATCAGACATGGCATCGCCATAGAACTGTTAATTAAGCGAGGAAGGCACTTGTGGATAATAAGAAAGGCTCCAAGCAAACGAATTACTATTTATGGAAATTATTGAACTGGAAATCATTTCTGTTCAATTAATCTCAGCTTACAAGAAGTTTAGGTGGGTTTGAAGTCGATTATCCCACCAGGGCCAAGGCATGGCCCCCGGGCTCTTGAAGCGCTTACAAGGGCTCTTCCGTGATTATCCATGAATGGAGGTTCGGTGAGAGTTGAACCCACGTCCTTGTTCAATTAATCCAAAGATTTCTATATGCGGCCACATGTTAATTATGGACCAAAGAATCGAATTTAAAAAAGAAAAAAGAGAGATACTCCGTTTTCAAACATTGTTGATACCAGGAATATTCACTAATTTGTACCCGTTCCTACGTAACTCCTCTGCCTCTACCAACTACATTTTTTTTTTCCCTGCTCCACAGAATCTCACATCAAGTTGCACTATGGTTTTAATAGATCAAATCAAGTTGGCCTTGAGAAGGAAGACGACAATCTCAAAATCATCATCAACACATAAAACGAGATTTCAGAGATTCATACTAATGATTGATCGTGGAAGCAAAAAAAAAGGAAAAAAGGAAGCCAAGCACGAACTCATATAACAAAGAAAAGAGAAAAACAAAGATGAGGTTAGCACTTACCACGGGGTAAGGAAGGGAGGGAAGAGTGTTACTGAGAGCTAGCCAGAGAACACCATAACCAATGAAAGAGAAGAGAGCACCGATGAAGAGAATAAGCCAAGGAGGGTACTTGTTAGAGGCAAGACCAGGGACTAGCCCAACATTCTCACCAAAATCGTTGGCCACACCGAGAAGGGTAAGCTGGCGCTGGTTGAACCCCAGAACTGATTTCAAAGAGTGAGAGTACAGTGGGAACGCGAATCCGTTTCCTGCACCAATCTGAACCCACACAGAAGCTCCAAGCCCCACCCATGGCGGCCTCGTTCCTCCCTTCACAGCCACCATTGAAGCTTCTGCTCCTTCTTTCTTCTTCTTCTTCTTCTTGTCCCTGTTGAAGGTGCAAGGGTAACAGAGACAAGTGAGCTAGTTTTGTGGAGCTGTGTCTGTGTTGTGTGGGGTGTGTCTGTTCACTGTTTCGTACTACTACTTTTGTGTGGCTCGCAGGTTCACACAAGCATTTGGTGAACGATTTAAATCATCACAATCACTGATATTATTCCAGCACCGTATTTCAATGCCACCAACCACATTTATCTCGGATAAATCATAGAACTGTGTAGCACAATATTATTCCAAATATGTATGTCGATAAATATGTAATCTCAATGTTTAGTGGCATTCACGTTAATTATTATACCGTTTGTTACAAGAATTTAGCTTTTACTCATCTCAGTCAGTTGTTGTGTTGATTCACTTTTCCGAGATTTTCATAGTTATAAACCAAAAAAGAAATTAATACAAAAAAGAAAAAGAAAGAGATTGAGACTTTGCGTATCTTAAAATAAGAAAGACGCCCACGGCACCACTTTTGTTCAACAATAACAGAAAGAGACAACTCTTCTAATATTATGATGTCATTTTACAGTTATTATTTTTTATGAACACAATTTTAACACATTATATTTTATTAGACATACTCACAGTAAAAATAAATTGAATCAATTTTATTCAATAAATCCTCATTTATCTTTGTATCTTATTAATTTTTTTTAGTGTTTCTTTTTTTTTTTTGGTGAGATTTTATGGCTGTTACTAATAATGAATTCTTAGATCTGTATTCATACAAAAACAATTTCTATTATTATTACTTTTTTTCTCGCTTCCTGAAGGTTACTGAAACATACAAATAATCTCATAAGAAAGGTCTAAGGTGAACCACTAAAGGGAGAACAAATCCCTGACACCAACAATCTCACCCTACTATTTTGTTTATTAGAACTTAAGCACAAATACCTCTCGTTTTATATAATACTTGCATTATTTTCATAGGCAAAAATCAAATTTTTAAAATTAAGTTTTATTTTGTCATATAATGACTAACGTCGGCAAATGAAAAAAGTTACCGAATCTTTATTTTATTTTGTTTTTTGTTTTTCATAACAATGGCCAAATTCGGAAAGGAAATAAAATCTTTGAAATAGTAATTAAGTGTAAAACTTACCATTATGAGAAGTGAGAACTTTAAAATCTTGCAAACAAGAAAATATAGGAAAATTTAAATAAATTGACATATTCGCAACTAATTTTAAAAATAAGAAATAGAAATAGAAAACCAAATGGGTCACGAAGCTTTGCATGGCGCTTCAGTTTTTCAATTCTCGTGTGTCACACATTGACATGTTTAAGGAATAAGAGCCCATCGTGTTCTTGAATTAATCAGTGTAACAGTAAGAAAATATTACTAAATTATTGGCGGGTCGGTGCGGCTACTTGTCATAAAATTCAATGAAGAACAAACTAGGGAGTAGCTGCCGATCGAGGAACAAATCTCCAAAGCAAGATCCGTGTTCCAAGTGTGCCCATGCACCAACGCAAAATAAAAAACACTACCATTTCCGGGTTCGGACAATGACATGCGTCTTAATAGCAACCAGCTTGCTGGAATTGAGCAACCTACCGAATCACTTCCATAGAAGGGTCATCAACTATGAAAATTTTGCCAGTGGGCCCGGATAAGAAACAGTCACAAACATTTTTTTTTTTTAAGAAAAAATTAAACTCATAAGAAATAATTTTATCAGTCGCAGTTTTAAATCGGATTGAAGTGGGTGAGTCGACTGAAATTTATATAAAATGATCGAATTTGATATATATATATATATAAATCATGAGGCTAAAAATAATTAGTCATCTAGAATGAATCAGTCTATTGTGGCTGAATCATTAATTTGATTTTTCAATACACAATCGAATTATAGAGTTGAACATCAGCTTTACCCCACCAGGTGAATCAAACTCGTGTCCTTCATAATTTGTGCTTAAATTTGATATGCCAACATTTCCAAAAGAATTATGATATTTATACTCATAACATTTGGGATACCGTATCAACTCACTTCTCATTCATCGAGTGTGGACTTTAGTTGAATAAGATTCACATCACATCCAATAATAAATGATATATAAATCAACATCTCACACATCATTATTACAAATAATATTTTCTGTCCAAGAGCATTCGAGTCTAGTGGCCCACACTTTTTACACCGCCCATCTCCATTGGATTTCAAACTAGGCTATTACTACTGAAAGGCTTTGATCTGTACCATTAGACAAGCTTTAGCGGGCGTAGATCCTTGATGTCACTTTTTGACACGACGTAGGCAATTTTTTGATCCAAACCTTCGGTTAAGTTAAAAGGAAAATTGATTATGTCAAAACAGAACTCATCAGTGATGAGGATTTAACAAGACATCATCATGCTAAAAATCAACTAGAGGGAATCCAAACCCGTTGAAATATATATGGCCAAGGGAATAATCATCCTCCTCAATACAAAAACCAATCACCCTTCTGTTAAGCGTTGATTCCATGTATTAACCCAATGCAAAAACTAATTGGATTTTCAACCTTCTATAAAACAAAGTTATGTGTTGGTTATAACGTTGACATTGGGCTACTCACATATGAAGCTGAACTACGTGCTCGAACTATGCAAGCCCAACACACACAATGGAAAAAAAAAATCCGGAGGTGTTCTCTGCTTTATTCATTGTTGAACTTCACTCCGTTTTAGTGACTTGAAGTTTGTGGTAACTTGAAGGAACCCCCAGCATAAAGCATTTGGTAAACCGGCTTAATTCTTATAGACAAGATAATGCCAGCAATGGTACCAACAGCACACACAGTAGCCAGGGCCAGGAAGGTGAGCTTAAAGCAATTTGGACCCAAACAGGACACACTTGAAGCAATGACTGCTAGATCATGTTGCTTTGCTGCCTCGTTATCATATATATATCCTGCCAGAAGAGCTGAGAAAAGGAATGCACCAAGTGGATTCCCTAAAGATATGAAGCTGCTCAATAAGCCGAAGTGCTCCAAACCAAAAAGCTCAGAGACAGTTGGAAGCACAATGGAAAATTGCACGCCGTAGCAGATACCAAGGAATGCAATTGAAGGATAAAGGGTCCCATTGATAGCAAAGGCAAACACGAGGTACAAGATGATCATAATTATCTGTGTGCATGTCATCCAAACTGTACGTGGGATCGTTTTAGTCCTGCAAATTGTCAAAAGTAGCATCTAATTATTCAACATGATCACAATGATCTCATCAGAAGCATGAGAACAAAAGTTGAATGAATATGCTAAGCATAAAATAGATGTTATGTCAGTGTGTCCCCCACCTAACAAAGTGTTCTGAAACAATTCCTCCACCAAGCCGACCCACAAAATTGAAAAAGCTGAAAAGTGACAATAAGATGGTGGTATCTTCCACACCTTGTGCAATCCCTATTTGGGCCAGATTGTTAAGAACAGTGACCCCGGTTCCAACACCAACAAAGTAAACAAAGAACAGTAGCCAGAAATCAGCCTTTACTATCGCCTCAGTAAATTTGAAATCTTCCCCTCTCTTGGGCCTTCTCTTCTTCTTTACTGCTCCCTCGCCCACGGCAAGAAGCATAGCAACCTCAGATGAAGGATCCGTGTCGTAAAAACTTCCAAGGCCACTCGCTGATGAAGATGTTAACAAGGGCTCAGTGTTGTCATCTTTGCCTTGTTGAATCAGACGGTCCAAAGATCCAACGTCTTGTTGAGGTGTTTCTGATTTTGCAGCTCTTTTCGGACACAATGTCATCTTTATTGGGATAGCAAGTGGAGCCATGAGAAGCAGAATCATCACAGCCACTAAGACATAGGAAAGTCCACCACTTAAGGGAAGAATGTCACCAAATATATTTGTAGCAAGAATATACAAACCCAAAACCACACTAGAACTTTGGATAAATAGAAAATGCCCTTTTTCTTCAGAATCTTCCCCAGAAAGTGGAGTACAAGGCCTAACAAGAAACATCACGCTGAAGCATAAAGCAGGAATTCCAAGGGCAAGGAACAACAAGAACTTGGAAGGAGAATTGTGAAGAACTATGCTGTAGATTTGAGTAAAAACTGCAGCACTAAGCCCTCCATAACCTTTGAGGATTCCCGCAACCGTGCCTCTACTTACAGAGAAGTTCCTCATGTTGGTTACAAGGATAGCAGTGGATAACCACGCACAACTGTTGGTGGCAATGACAAGGGCAAACCATAGCTGCATGTGATAGTAATTAGGCCCTTTATGTCATGAAAATCTGATGGTCATCCCTAGTCTTGAGAGAATCAGAGAATCAACATAGCCATAACAAAAAACAAGATTTATCCCGCTATAGATAGGTCTGTTACAAAGTTCAAACAACATCATAGTGTGCTATGATCCTATAATACACCACCAAAGAATTAGACAAGCAGTGACTCTCTACTCTTAAGGGAATCAGCATAATTTTATTATTCAAATATGCAGTGATGATGATCAGTTATGAGAACTGAGAAGGCGAGTGAAGCTTAAAAGAAAGAAGCGGGGATTCGATTTTCTCAACCCAAGGGTTAGACCTTAAAACCGTGGGAGGAATTAATGGCTGAACAAACAATATACTACTTATGACGATTACTGAATTATCTAAAGATTTCTATAATGCGACGACATATTAATTATGGATCAAATAACTTTAAACAAAAAAGAGATTCTCCAATTCAGACAAAGTTTGATACTTGGGCGTTGGCTTTTTAACATACATATTTTTTTCCTTCCTTTTTTTTCTTTCTATTGGCATACATACGTACCCAGCCAAAACAACGACAGGTCTGATATTAGGAATATTCAGTTATACGGCCCCGTTCCTACCTAACTAACTCCTATGATTTTTGCCTCCTTCAAATTCCCCCTGCTCCACAAAACCTCAGATCAAGTTACACTTGCGATTTTTCTTGTCTTGATCTGATCAACTTATCCATGAGAAGAAAAAGGGCAGCCTCAAAAAAAGAAAAATGAAAAAGCCCAAAAACCAATCAACAGATTCCTCCAGAATAAAAAATAAATAAATAAATAAAATAAAACTCATCAATAATCTAATTAAACTAGATCAGAGTAATTGATCGCTTGAGTAAAAAAAAGGTAAGGCAAGCATGAATAATTCATATGATAGAGAGAGAGAGTCAAATTAAAAGGAAAAAAAAAAAAAAAAAGAGTTACCAACCAACAAGTAAGGAAGGGATGGAAGTGTGTTACTGAGGGCAAGCCAGAGAACACCAAAACCAACGAAAGAGAAGAGAGCGCCGATGAAGAGAATAAGCCAAGGAGGGTACTTGTTAGAGGCAAGACCAGGGAGGAGCCCAACATTCTCACCAATATCGTTGGCCACACCGAGAAAGGTAAGCTGGCGCTGGTTGAACCCCAGAACTGATTTCAAAGAGTGAGAGTACAGTGGGAATGCGTACCCGTTTCCCGAAGCTATCTGAACCCACACGGCAGCTCCAAGTCCCACCCATGGTGGCCTCTTACCTCCCTTCACAACCAACATTCACCTTCAAAGATTTTTCTTTCAGCTTCGGCTTCTTCTTGTGTTGCCGTTGTTGTTGTTGTTGTTGTTGACGATGCAGAAGAAGAGGGTCAGAGGCTTACAGTTATAGGCAGACGCAGAGGTTGAAAAAGCGCGCATGTCGGAGCTTACAGCTTTGCACTTCAGGTGACTAAGCGACTTACACTCCATTGGTTGAAAAATATTAAAAATTTAGCGGAGTTATTTAGAGGGCAAAAATAAAAATAAAACTATATGGATCATGACATCGTGTCATGTAATTTTATATATAGAGAGATTATTTTTATAATTTTTATTTCACTTTTATTGTTCAACTTAACACTTTTTTAGAGCAATCTCTCAATAGATTCTCAATAAAAATCAGGTCAGTTTCTTAATAAAAAACAATCTCATAGTCTTTTAAACTAATTTATTTGGGAGGAGGAGCTTTGTTGTCTTACTGCTCCTATTTAGCTTGAGGAAGATTGCCTTCGGTATGAAAATACTAATGGTTTTGATTAAACAAAATATATCTTATTTATTTAACTTTATTTTTATCGGGATGAGATTGAGAATTCATTTAAAATTTTAAATTACCTTTTTTAGTTTTCACACATCCCTCTAACTTTGCGCGTTTGTTGAGAAGTGAATCCAACCACCACTTCTCATTTATGTCTGAAATCACATTTTAAAAAGGATTTTGGTAAAATAACATTACTTAGATATGTTTATAAAGGAGCATTTTTAAATATATGATAATTAATATTAAGATATGATTTTTATTTATGTACATCATATATGTAATTCTTTTTTTACTGCAAAGTAATAAAATATTATTTCTTCGGTTGTACATTAAACATATTAAACAGAAAAATTCCTTATTTTATTTTCCTGAAATTACTAAACATATTCCTCTAATTTTGAAATCCGTCTCTAGGCACAAACATGATTGCATGGCTCTCGATATTGTCCTTTGTGCCCTTGATTATTTATTGAATATTTACTCTTAGTTATATTGTCATTTATGACACGATGTTTTATTCGTTCTCTTTATTATTATATTTGTATGTTACATATAATAATAAGTATATCCTTAGTTGATTATTAATATCATGATATGAGATAAGTATAAACTTAATTAATAATTAAGCGTATGATATAAAATTAAGCTTACGTGTATTTGTTAGAGAACAAGATACTGAATAGATCTATTATAAGATCACTGCATTGATTAATATCATAATTGATTCTCATAATACTTATGTGAAAAATCCTCATATCTAAGTTTACATAGCTTCCTACATAAAGAATTTTTTTTGACATAATCAAATGTTATCTTTAAACGGATAATTATAAAGATTATGATCAAATATAATACACTTTATGAAGAGGATAGCAACTAAATAAGATAAGATTTGTCCATCATTTTTAGAAAGATATTTACTAGTCCCTTGATAAGTGAGACTAAGAATGCAAGACAGTACTCAATGAATTGAAGAAGTGATCAATGCCATTTGGTTTAACAATCTACCTGAAGATCGATGAATCATATTTGAACAATATAAGGATGACATTGCTCATGCCTTACGTTCAACTTACATATCGTGCAACAAAAGATTATGACATGTTCTATTAGTTAAGTTAATATAAACTTTTAATTTACCATTAATTGGGTCAGCTATAATGTTTTGCTATAGACCACTTATAACTTGTAGGCATAATAGTGGTATTAGGCCTACTGTCAATTAATGTAAACCTATTAGGTCGCACACTGAGAATGTAGCAAGCGAATTGAGGTTGTTTAAGAATTCAAATTTTAAATATATGAATATTAAAATTTGTGATTCTATTTTATATTATTAAATAATATAAATTTAAAATCTGATGATAAATATATCAGATATTGTGGAATTAAATTTAAAAATATTTATTTTCATATTCTGAAAGATATTTTTTAAAACTAAATATCATTTTAGTGTATGGCACAATATTAGAAACAAAAATATATTGAAAGAAATCCTATAACCACGATTGACCTTTTACGTGTGGATACTGATAGAGGGCGGTCTTTTACTGAGTGGCTATAGTACAAACACGAGAGTTGATTTATGTAAAGCAAGTTCACATGTACATAATCACATAACTCAAACCTTACCTTCAAACTAATTGATTCGCATGAATCCAATTTTGGGTTTTTGTAAAAAATTTAAAATTTCGTTATGCAATATATTCCGTACGATTGCATAAAAAAAAAAACCCAACACTCGGAGAATTCGATCTTCATACATACACTCAGACGTGGAGTCATGATTTCATATGGAAGTATGCTTCCTTTAAGTGAACCCTTCATTGTTGGAAAAAGGAAGTGGAAAGGAAAGAAAAAGGCAAAGCCAAAAGTTGAAGTCGTATCGTGGAAGAAGACTTTCTCCTAAAGTGTAGATAGAATTTTCCTTTTATAAGAAAAAAAAATAGAATTTTCCTTTTTCTGATACAGAATTGTATTGGTATAAAGAATTGGAATTTTGAAACTTCTACTTTAAGAAAAAAAATTAACCTAAAAGTTCTATTTTTACTTTAAAATGTATACTTAATTATTGAAAAAATGATATTTAATTGCAAGAAAGAAGATTGATAGTTGGCGTGATCTTCTAAAATACGAAAAACCTCCACTTACTGTTCAATAAAAACAGAAAGAGACAAGACAACTCTTACAATAGCACTAGTGTAGGGTGGAATAAAAGAGTTGAGTTTTCATTCTTGTTGATTTTCTTTTGTGAAGTAATAGTAAATAATTAGAACGTACGAAAGCTTTACGTTTTGTTTTAGTTTCTCAATTTTCTCGTGTGCGATAGTCTGGTATATTGACATGTCGGAGAAATGAGCAATGATATTGACTACGAAAAAAATGCGAAAATGTACAGGGGCTTATTTTGAGTGGATGAAATTTCAGGTCTAGAACTAGTAAGAGTGAGTTTAATTTTCATACACACACTGACATGATAAAAGAGTAATATTAGATGAATAATAAATTTATATAACAAATACACACCACCCACCTTATAATCATTAGATGTAATGAGTGGTGAGATGAATAAGAAACACTCATCACATCTAATGGTTATAAAGTGTGTAGTGTGAATTTGTTGTGTAATTTTATTGGACAACAAATATTTTTTATTGTAAAAAAGGGTATAAAAATTTAACTCAAAATAAAATGTTGTGTTTCAACCATAGGTGGTAAGAAATTTGGTAAAATAAATTCTCATTCCTCGAAGCGTTACTGTTAAAGAAATAGGTATTTCCATATCTTAGAACACTAGTTAAAAAAAAATAAAAATTAGCAAATTTTATATTGAAAGATGAAATTTGAGAGTAAATACATTAAAAAATTAAAAACTTGTAGGACACTCACTCATTGGAAAAACCAATATGGGGCCAAATACGTTAGTTTTTCAATATGTCAAAATGACATAATATCTCACCACGACTATCGATAACGAATATAAACTCTTCAAATTCAATTGAAAGAACTAAATTCTTTTCATTGATTTGGAAGCAATATAATTTAATGAATTAAAACTTCATGATAATTGAAATCCAACTCAATCATAAAATTGAAATCATACCCAAATGGGTTTGATTTGATCAGGGAATTAAATTCCAAAAAATAAAATTATCAAAATAATCTTACTTAAATATAATATTTTATTCTTAACTTATTAATAAAAAATAAAATAATAAAAAAAATAAAATTAATTTATTTTTAAACTTGTTACAAATTAAGAAATTAAATTAAATTATTTTATTTACTGACTTATTTTAAATATAAGGAGAATTTGAATTCAATTTAATTTTATCGAATTAAAAGTTTCCAAACAGCATTTAAGGGTAGATAAATAAATTATGGGTGGGTCGGCTGTCTGGCATGGAATTCAGGTCGGTACAGGACAAAATAGGGGGTTGCCGGCCAGGGACAGATCTTGCATGAAGTCAATAAAAGCAAGATCCGCTTTCTAAGCATGCCCAATGTATCTACGCAAAAACAGAAACATTTGCACTTCCGACAATGACAATTTTAATGTATTTTAGTTGCAAGCAACTTGCAAAAATATTGACTCAGCAACGGAATTAGTTGGGTATATTTGGCCATGGCACCGGCTATGAAACCAGTCAAATTCAACGGGGAAAAAAAAAAAAAACAATTGAAGTCGTAAAAAGGATTAGTTTTGAGAGTTGCAGTTTTAATTCGGTTTGAAGTGGGTGAATTGACTGGTATTTATCTAAATGACCAAATTTGATAGATTAATCATGTCGTAAAAAAAGATAGACATCTCTACCGACCAAGAACAAGAACAGCAAACATTTAGATTGAACCACTCTAATATGGCTGGATCATCAATCTGATTTTTCAATACTTTATTCCGATTGTTGTAGAGTTGAAAAGTTTCACCTCAACAAATGAATCAAAGTTTTTTTTTTCTTTCATAATTTACGTCCTTTTTTTTGGTCTGATTTATCTCCTTGATCAGATGCTTGAACTTGATATGCCTAATCCTTTCTTCTTTTTTTTTTTTCTTTTTTGGGGTCAAAAATTAAGAATATGCATACATTTTGCAAGAGCATTAGGGTATATTTGTGAGTTTGGATTTTGGAGGAGAAGGGAGGGGAGTGGAGGACTTATAGTGTAAAATTATATTACAAGTCTCCCCCTCCCTTCCCTTTCCCTCCAAAATCCTAACTTGCAAACACACCCTTAAGGTCTAGCGAGTGTTAAAAGCCACAGGCCCACGGTGCTGCTTTCTTTTCTTTTCTTTTCTCTTTTTGGTTAGATCTCAAAAGGATTTCAAACCAAGGATTATTCAGACCAAAATAGACAATAAGATAGGCTTACCACTGAAGGGCCTTTGATCCGGAACATTAGGCAAGCCATAGCACAGGGGCTCACGATGTTTCATACGGTTTCCTTCCCCTTTGTCGTACGTGTGGATCAAGGAAAAATGAGCATGTTCGGTTATGAGGTTGACATTGGGCCACTCACACCCGAAGCCCAACTAAGTACACGAACTAAACATGTCTTCGCGTCCGACCAAAAAAAAAAAAAAAGAAAGAAAGAAAGAAAGCATGTCCTCTCATGCCTTGAAAGCTTTTCTTCAAAATCTTCAGTTGTTAATTGGGGGTAACAAACAAAAAAAAAAAAAACACTCTACTCCATTTACAAAATATGGTAACTATGCATGATATTGTTTTTTATTTGCTCGTCAATGTAAAGCATTTTATTTGACAATTAATTATAGAGTTTAATTTATATACAATGATAATATAAAATTATTTTACATAATCAATCAATGAAATTCAAAGAAATTCCATGTCCAAAAAAAAATAATAATGAAATGCCAACTTGTGCTATGTTACTATCTATTATGATAATTATTCACAATGGTTTAACACTTTTTAAAAAAATTTAATTAACCTTGAAAATTATTTTACAATGTCAATATATATAGATTAAATTCTTAATTGTATATTTCTTTAAAAATTTTAAATAATTAGAATAAAAATTAAAAAATTTTAGTACGGAAATTAAATATTTTCAATAGTATAATTATATATAATTACATAACCGTAGAAACAATATTTTTTATCAAAATTAAATTTATTATTTATGGACTTATGCGATGGAAAATTTTAATTACCTATGCTTTTGGAGTTCTATGTGTAACCAAGTAGAATATTTGTAACAAAAAGTAATGTAAAAGCACAATTCTAAAGATTTTTTTTTAGGCACACTATACAAAAGTTAATGGAATCCACTGATAAATGAGTATATGCTACGTAAAGTTGAATAGCTCCACCTTTATTATAAGTGGGTTTAAAAATAATATGTGAGACTTGTGTGTATATAAAAATCTCTCTATCTATAATGCTAGGTTTTAATTGTGCAGCAACGAGCATTGAGCAGGGGGTAAAGTTGGGTTTTGAATGCCCAAAGGTTGCTCGTCAAAACTCAGGCCAGATCCGAGAGAATTTCGAATGCAATTAAAACATTACATAGATATGTTCCATATCTAATGAATGAATAACACTTTAAATAGTAAAAGTGAAAGTTTGAAATGTCGGTCGGGTATTGGATATGGAATAATACATCCATGTGATGGTCCAAATCCATGCAAAGATATCATTTTTGGAAGAAAAATTGGTATAATCATTGGGTTGTACTCTATTATGTACCCTTATTTGGGGTCAATAATAAATAATGATACTCTATTCTCAAGAATTTTTTGTTCTCAAATTATTTGTTATATGCATGTTTATCAAAATCTAAGGGTGTCTTTGGAAGCATGAAAATTTGAGAACAAAAAACCTTGAGGACAGAGTACCATTATTTGTTACATGCATATTTCTTAGGATCTAAGGGTGTCTTTGGGAGCATGAAAATTAAGAGAATTGCAAGCCTAAACTTAAATGGCTTATGTTTGAAATCAATTTTTTTAGAAAGAAATAAAATAGCTAATAAGGGACAATATATCTGTCTTTTACTACTTGACAAAGTTTTGACTCTCAAAATTAAGGATCAATGAGAGAATAAATGTAATATCTAAACAACAGTGTGATATACTATCTTTCATTTGACTCCTATTTTTTTTTTAATAATCAATTATTAACAACTCTCTATCATCATGTTCAAAACTCACTAACATAACCTAATTTCGTCATTTTTCAAATACCAGTGGCTCTTTCTCATTCTCAATTTTGGTGTCTTGCTCCAAGTTCAATAGCATTCGGTTTTGTTGAAGTGATTCCCTAGATTTATCCTACATATAGTCGACTCAGCAGTTAAGTTCTCCAAGTAAATGACCAACACGATAGACATAAGAAAAAAAAAGAGGAAAAAAAAAACCCAAGAAAACTTTATTTCAAAGCTAAATATTTATCCAAGATAAATTACCAAAAAAAAAAATGAAACTAAGAATGAAGATAACATTAATTAAGTTCAACACCGAATTAAGTCAAGGAAAATAGAGAAAACAATGAACTGCAACTTCCACACTACAAAAGACTAGAACTCCAATAATTGATTAACTAGTCGTGCCATGGCATCAGCACCTATGAATTACATAGCACAATTTTCTATATTCCCTTACGTTATTCTCAAAGTCTATAAAACTAGGTACGGAAAAGTTCCATTAAACTGGACATGTCTGCTGTCAATTAACCAATTATCTATCCCCAGATCAGTATAACTGTTAGTGAGGTTACATTGCAACACAGATTCCAGTACCTTAGTCCTTATTCAAAGGATTGCATCCGATAAAAGTCCAAATCCACGAAACTATGGTCCCCAAAACTAGCTGCTCCGCAAGTGGACAACAGGGGATGGCTTCCTTTGCTCGCTGACAACGCATCCAACAGATATACACAAGCACTTACTGCTTTGATTATTAAAAATAAAAAATAAAAAAAAATTACTCATCCTTATCCATAATCCATTTTTCCTTGAAAACACAAGCCGAATCTGACGGCAAAAAGCGCCATGCATCGTCATATCCAAGCAGGAAGCACCTCATGAGATTTGCACCTGCACATGAAACTCCCAAACACAAGGACCCTACCTATCCACAAGCAGCAGATCGAGACCCCCTTGGCCCCTTCCCGCGCCGTTGTTTTTGTAAACTGCCCTAGTTCAACCAGAAAAACCATAACCCTTTTGGTTTCAGTTTCCAAATCAAACACGCACACACACACACACACATATATATATATATATATATATATATATATAACACACTCACTGCCAAGTTGATGACACGCAAAAAATTGTCCCCTTAATTTGGATGGAATGGAATTCCTTTATTAGTTTTGTTTCAGAACAATAACTCACTAGAGCAACTTGCCCGTGTGGCTAAATAATGAGTTATGTTGTTTATTCATCAATTTTTACATCAAGCATAAATATCAATCTCGCTTTAATATAAATATTAATATATTTTAATCTCCGCTTATGTTTACATTAATTAATATTATTCGATGTCTCTAATAACAGCAGCACTTCCTAACTCTCTAATAGTTAAGAATGAGCTCAACTTAATTATCATAATTTGTGTTTTTCATTACCTTGGTAATTATTAGTGCTCCTTTGGTTAGAATTAGAACTAGATTTTACCCAAGACAAGTGGTGGACCTTTCAAGTCTGTTTGCTCTGTGGAGTGGCCAAATAAGAAGCCTACCGACTCTGGTTCTGATGATAAAGCAAACAGATACAACTCGTACACTTGTGGTTTGTTTAATTTTTTACAGGACGCTGAAACTAAAATTGAGACTTCAATTTACGATCTTCCCCTTCGCATTAATTAGTTCCAAGTTTTTTACCCTAAACGAACAGTAGAAATAAAATTGAAAAATAAAGCGGTTAGTGCTTGTACTGATTTGTTTGATTAATATTTTATTTGTAAATGATCATAAATACTAACTAACAGTGTGAAAAGGCAATGGAGTTCACCCAAAAAAACATTAATCAATACAATATGTCTGAATATTTATTATCATTTCTGATATCTTAATTTTAGGTAATTTTCAAGACTTGTGGTATCTTCACTATAATTTGTGTTCAAGAACAGGTTGAATTAAGTCAAAATAAGAGTAACGTAAAAGGAATAGTGTAATGACGAGGCAATCCATATATGGGCAATGTCGACATCTACAGTGTTACGTGTGTATCCCGGAGTTCAAACTTGAATGACAAACGACAGATGAAAAGACAGGAATCCCATACAAGTAAAATGAGGACGTCGCATTCGTGACCTCACCAGCCTTATCTACTTATCCTCTTCTTCGTTATTCACTCACAAAACAATGAGGCTCCTTACAAGTTTCAATTTTCATTGGATTTATATTATTTGAATTTATAGTGTATTGAATATTATGTTAATTTATAATTTATTTATTGTTAAATTATATGTAGATTTTATTTAATTAGAATCTACATCCATCTTATAATAGAGAGTATAAATTAATGCCTCGTATTTTACTAGTAGTGGTATTTTTCTTTCAATTGCATCAAAGTTTCAAAGGCCTAAAATTTATAGTACGCGCTAGCTAGCTAGGACGCCCTGTGCAGTGACAGGATCCTGAGTGGGGGGCCATCCCCATTACTTTTTCTTAGGCGACGAGACTCTTATCCCCCCCAATATTCACGAAAATGCTTTTTCGTTCGCAGCCCGCAAAATTGCTTTTTTATATTTAGACTTAGCGGTTCGTTTATAAAATAGTTTAATTTAAATGTAGTATTAATACAAAAATAATTTTATTGTCAATCAAATATATATTATTATATAAATAATTTTAAATTATTATTCCTGAATTTAAATATTTATATATAATGATAGATTAAATAATAATAATTATAATAATTTTATGATAATAACATATTAAAATTATTTTTTATGAAAACAAGTGGCACATATATACTTTATATTTATATACGTACAAAATAAATTAAGTTCCTCTATTAATAAATCTCTCTCACACACACATATATACATACACACACCCACACACAAGTATTTAATTAATTTTCAAATTTAAAAAGTCTACAATTTAGATTGCAACTCTTTTTTTATAAAAGTTTTAATTGAAAAGTCATTTTTCATAAAAAAAATATTCATCTTAATTTTTATTCATAAGCTTAAATAAATGAGACGAGTGTTTTTTCAACTTAATTTAAAAAAAAAAATCTTATTACGCGTATACAATACCATAACTGTACTATTGGCAACATCATCAAATTTTAGAATCGTCACTTCATAAAAAATTTTATATAATCACTTTCTTGGCCTTCGAAATTTTTCATTAGTGGTGCTGGCTTGCATCGCAAACGAGTATAAACTGGGAAAGTGCCAGCATGGAGTCATTGACTCTCTGTCAATTTATTAGTTCCTGATAGACTTATGACCCTTGGGTGCCTAAAGAGCCATTTTTTTCCAGACCCCAATCATATATTTCAAATTTCAGACGTCAGACTTCAGAGTTCGTTCCACAATATTCCCAAGGTAAACTCAGGTCAATGACTTTTACCAGTTCACAAATTTTAGGATATCTTGACGTACTAAGTACTAACATCATACAAACTTTGTAGTTGTATTACTATTATTATGTTATTTCGGCTCGTTTATTTTGACACTAGTTCAATTTTTATTTAAAGTTTGAAAAATATTATAATGATGTGATACTTCCCAGTAATAATTTTCAATAATAAACAAAATTTTAATTCTTAGTATTAAATTTAATTTTAATATATTAGAAGCGAAAATATTTTCTTACACAGCATAATATTTTATTAAATCATTATATAAATATGATTATATTAACAACTACGTTAAAAAAAATAAAATTAAACATATCATGCAATACACAATACGAAATAATTGTAAAATTTAAAATATCAAAAGAGAAATAAATAATAAAATCAACAATTAAAATTATAGATAAATATGTAACTAATTATGTGGAATATAAAAGATATAAATTAAAAGAGAAAGAAAAGGATATAACATATACTTTTCTGAAAAATTGAAATAAATATAGTTTTTTGGTATGTAAAATAAATAATTTATTCTGTAAAAATAAAATAATAAATAACATTATTCAATTATTTAAATATATATGTATATGCATATGTATATGTATTCCTATATATTTATTTTAGATTTTTTTTGGTTAAATTAACTTTGTCATTGATGGCCATCACTTTTATGGCATCCCCATAAATTTCCATCAAGTGATCGTATTCATGAGTGTCTGTCTTTACTCGCGTTTCTACGGTGTTGCATCCCAAGTCTAATGTCATACTCGACTATCGTTTTCAAGCCCACCGCCATTCATCATTTCAATCTTCATCCCACAGTCTCTACCATAATGCAAATGCGAGGCAGCTGTGTAGGGAGAGCTTCATCCACCTCTTTATGGTCCAACTCCTTATCATCTCCGATGTTACGTATCTCGTCGCCAACAAATATATATTCCCTGCAACACAAACACACCAAAAACCAAATCAATTTCAATATAAATATTATTGAACAATAATAATATAAAAACGAATCACAAAATCAAGCAGGAAAAAAGAAAAAGGCAATAGAAACAAAAAACTTTGAATACTAATAACAATAATATAAAAACGAATCACAAAATCAAAAATAAAAGAAAAAGGAAATAAAAACAAGAAAAATACCTCGCAGAGACACAAGGTGAACACTGAACAATTGCAGAGAAATACAAAGAATTCGGGAAGAATACACACGAAATACACAGCCCAGACTAACGGAACGGACAACACGAAAAAGTTTATGACGAAAAACACTACGCAACATAGCAAAATTCGGGGAAAAAAGAAAAGGGGAAAAGTTGAAAAAGAGAGGAAAAAAAGGCCGCTGAAATGAGCGATTGAAAGGAGGTTGAAACGACGACTGCCAAGAATTTTACCTCAACCAAAATTTTGACTGAATTTAAATTTATAATTTTAATTGAGACTAATTAGTTAATTGTGTTACTTTAATCAAAAATTGTTTTCTCATGAAATTAGGTCAATGAAGGCTCCAAGAATCGCCATCAATGGCTGCCACTAGCACAGATTCATATATGTTCTATATATCTTCTATCTATACATATCATTAGTCCTCAATTGGGATTCCGAATCGCACGCGCATCCGTCAGATCTCAAACCATCTCGCCGGAATCCGTCGCCGCCACCGTCCGCGGCGGTCATCAGGAACTTCACGTCACAGTTCAGAAACCGAAACCATCCAAAATTCTCAATTCTCATCAATCGATCAACGCACCTCACCTCATCTCACTCGTCCTCGGCCTTGGACATGACGGAGAGCCTGCTAGGTCTCGGGTGGAAGTCTCCTCTCCGCCGCTGCTGGTGCGACGAAGGTCTAATCAGCGCCGCCAGCGCTCTCTTCACGAGATCTCCCTCTACGCCACGGATCCTCACGAGCGAGTTCGTCATGGCGGATCTCCGCGCGTTCAGGCGGTTCGGCGAGTACGGCGCCGCCGAAGAAACGGCGGAGGAGCCTTTGTGGAGGCTGCATCGAAAGGAGCCAGGGTGCGTCGTCGGCGAGCACATACAGGTCCGTTTCCGCTGTCCCTGCCGCTTCACGGTCGGACCGCCGGTCCGAGGGGCCACCGAGATGGACCTGTTCGGAGAGATCGACCGGTCCAGAGAAAACCGGACCGACGACGACGCCGACGACGGACCGCCCAAGTTGACGCGCGTCGGGGAGGCTGAGCGGCGAAAGAACGTCGTGGAGCGTGAGGTGAAGCTCGAGCTCGAAGAAGCGAAACCAGAGGAGGAATAAGATGGTGATTGAGGGTAAGAATTGCAGAATCTAGGTGAAGGAGAGAGCGATCTGACTACTGGTGCTCTCGGTTTTCTAGAAGCTGCCGCCATTTTTTTTTCCCTCTTCTGGAGAAGAAAATCGAGAGACTCAGACGAGAGAGAAAAGAAGAGAGAAGGAAGTTTTTTTTTTTTTTCTCTACTAGCCGGGTTCGGCTCTTTGGTTCGGCAAACCTTGCTTTACTCGAGCTATGTATTTATAGAATGGAGGGCAGTGAACGCGAGTGTGTGGGTTGTAGGGATAAGATTCCCATGATATTTTTATTTCCTTCTAAATTTTCTCTGTGGTATTACATAAACGGCCCCTAGATTCTTCTTTTTACTTTTGCGTGTGGCTCTTGTGTAAACGCAGCTTACTTCATAAGTTTTGAACTTTTGTTCCGCTATAATGTTAAAAAATCATCGGAGTAAGGGCTTTCTTTCACGCAATGTATTTTTTTGTTTTCATGTTAGTAGTTTGAAAGTAATTAATTAAAGAAAGTAAATTCTGTTTACTGAGGCGTGTTTTCTAATTAAGTCAGAGAATTTAGTGGTGATATAAGTTGCCACCAACTGTAAGTGAAAAGTAATTAGTAATCACCCTTTTTATTCAACGTATGTAAACATTCTCGTTAGAAACTGTTTGATTCTATACGAACATAATAAGGATACTTCAATTATAAATTAATAATGAAATAAATTCGTACCCGAATAAAAAGAGAAAGAAAATTGGAGAATGTGCAGATTTTAATTTCTAAATAAAACGGTAATCATGTGAGGGGAGTGGGGATGGATATATGAAAATGGGAGGGCAGGGATGGAAAAGGGGAAGTAAAGGAGGAGAGTGGAGTGGAGAGGCGGGGGGTAAAAGGGTCTCTTTGCTTAACCGGGGTTGAGCCCTCTGAATTGGTGATCCAACGGCTTTCACCTTGACAAAGCTGTGGGCTGCCACAGGAACTGTTACGGCCCACAATAATTTAGAAAACGGCGACAGGTAATATAGGACCGTTTCTTAATACACTGACACCTTTTTTACTGGTTACCTTCCTCACAATCCTCTATTCGCCACGTATACCTCACTGAATCCCGTGCCACTTTTGTCGTGACCGAACCACCCTCCATACTTTCTCTAATTTCCTCTCTGGTATCTCATTGTGTGTTCCTTAAATTGAATTTGATGTGCTCGAGTTATGCAAAATTTTATTGTTATTTATTTTAAGAATTTATTTATCCAATATCATAAGGATAATGATTAATGTAAAAGACCTATTACTAAAGTTCAAAATTTACTTTTTTGAATTTTTTTAACTATTATATAAAACTCTATTTTAATTATATTTTCAACGGCATAAGCAAAATGATTTGGCTATTAATATAAAACTTGATGTGAGTATAAATGTAGGGAACAAAATTAAGGACAACAAATTGTATAACTATATAAATAGCAATGTTCCTAAAACTTGACAATCGAATGAATGAAACCACGACATACTCCCAAGATGTTTTCTGCATCAAACACATAATTTGTTAGGTGGCACGCATTTATTCATAGCAGAGACGCAAAATATACAAAATAAAAGAGAGCGGGGTCGGGGTATGGAAGCAGTTAGCCTAGAGGATAATTGCAAGAATTTAACATTACTATCTCTAGCCTTAACATTGATCACCACGACTCAAACCTAATGATGAGTTGAAAACTAGCCATCCATTTGCGTTTTCATTTTTCTTTTTAATAATCTATTTGAACTACTTTCTAACAGTGCCAAAGAAAAGTTATTTTTTAATTTTAAAAACATCTAAAACTTTTTTCTTGAGTGGAAAATAAGTATCGTACCAAAACAAAAGCAGCAAAAAAATTTCTTAGGAAATATTGAGGGAGAAGAAAGCGCTGTAACGAAGACGGCATATGAGTTCCTTTCTTTGATTCTCTTGCTTCGTGAGAAGTTTCCCAATTTTTGCTTGGCCCTTATCTTACGCGTATATTAAATTTGGGATGCACTTCCAAAATTCAAGTCATTCAGATTATTATTGGCATATGTTTGGACCATTTCCATAATAACATTAGGACCGTCCCTTATAGGCAAAGACGAACCTCCTCCTCTCACTAAACAAGGGTTTGATAAAGTGGACAAATGGCTCTTATTTAATCAATAATGATCAGTTGCAGCATTTGCATACATACACTTTGCAAACGTTGAATTGCCTATTGGAGTCGGTCATGGAACGTAAAGGGATGCACTACAAGATTTCCTATCTAGCTAGATATGACCGAAAGCTTCAGTTCCAGTTATATGTTGTGCCCGCCCATAATTCGTTCCACTTTGGAAGATTCTCACATTAAAAAAAATAAAAATAGAAAATAGAAAATGGGACTAGAAAACAAGAACGACACGTAGTGCCCATGGCAGTGTGACTGGGATGTGAATGTGCGGAATCGATCAGTTGTGACTACTGCGGGTGTGGCCAAATATTCATTTGGGCGGCTAGCCCTTATGCACCAATCATAATATAAAATTGAACAGATTTTTATTGGCTTGTGACTTTGCGTTATAAGCAAAACATTATGAAATTGTGGTCTCCATACTTGAAAAACGTGTTTTGGACGGAAATTTTTTAGAGTGATTTTCGAAATTATATGTGCAAATTGTTCCATCTTCAAATTTTAGGAAGGGGTTATTGTTTAATTTATGTTAGCAACATGTAGTATTTAGTTACCTTTCTAAAACTCCAAATCAAAGGTATCCCCAAGTCACGGCCTAGTGTAAATTATAAACCCTGCATTTTAATTATCTTTCCTGTTTTAATGTACAAACCCAACAATATCAAACTTCCATGTCATCGTTGTTAAAAAACAGGGAAAACCCCGACAAAAAAGAGAGAGAAAAAAACAGGGAAAACAAGAGAAATAATAAGCCAGCGTGGTAAGTATTACTCTTGACTAAGAAGTCCAAAAAAAAAAAAAAAAACAGAAACAAAGTTTGAAACCTACACACATCTGATCTGAGGAATGTGCTAGAAATTCTAAAGAGAGTAAGGAAGGTAACCTGTCGAAATCATTGGCTACTTTTTTTAGCACTTGTGAAGTGAATTTTGAAGGTTAATCATATATCAATAATTAAGACTATAAATTATTTAAATGTTATATAATCACTGAAAAATTACTTTATTTTTTAAATAATACTTAAAAATTACTTAATATTTTAAATTTAACCATTTAAAAATATTTTAATTTTTATGCACTAATAGTTTATAATTGTTTTTACTAGTATAAAATATCTAATAATTTAAATATGCCTCCAATGCTGCAAATTATTTAATTTGTATGGTTAGCGAGTATTTTATTAGATATAAGATTCAACGAATGTCAACTGGACATATATGATCAGAAAGAAAACACGTAAGCCACGTATTGGTGTAGAAATTTTGAAGTATTTTTTTCTTAAAAAATATACATCCTATTTACGTCACAATTTAATATCTCAATTGCTAGCTACAATAAATATGTATCAAAAGTGAACAATAACGAACAAGTGTCTACAAAGTAGGGGACAAAAAACAGTAGCCCATAAATTAAAGAAAAATATTGGAAGATATTTTTTTTCGGATAAACACATCAAAGTATACATATAACACTATGGATAACAATTGCGCAGAAAATTTAATTATGAAATCAAACCTTACTATATATATATATATAATTAGAAAATCAAGTGAGAGTAGTGATTATACGAGAATGAGATGAATAAATTTGAATAATCGAATCTTGTATTAATTGTCAGAATTAAGCATAAAGTCATTTTATCTTTTTAAGGGATGATGTGATATTTTAATAACATTTAACTTTTTATGTATGGTTATACGGCCGAAATTCGATCCTTTCACTCATATAAAATTATTCCTGTTACTAAATACATCTCCTATACATATATATTTATATTAAGTTAGCAAAAACAATTAGAAAAACTTTTTATGAAACATTTTGAGATTTTTTTAATATTAAGCATATGAAAAATATATACTTCTATATAAAACGTTTCTGAAGTTGGATAAAAAAAAATATTATAAGAGCCATATTATATTGCTTGCCTAGTTGCCTGAGCGAGTGATCCATTGTGACTGATCATTATTCTTTGGTTCAACAGTGTCGTGGCAAAACTAAATGCCCAATAATCACTGGCGCATATCGAACCAAATTAAATAAAAACAAAATCAGAGCCATATATAACTACCCGCATATGCATATACTTGATTCCCATATATTTCGATATGTCTCTTGTCTCGGTTTTACGTGGAAATTAGAAAAGATACCTGCTTCTCTTGAGTCTTGTGGCTAAACATTAATTTAAACCGACAGACACAGGCCAATTTCTAACAATTCCTACAAATCAGGGAACATCATAGACGCATTATTCATAATGTAGATTGTTGAAAGAATTAATAATTGATGGTTGCATGCATAATGTGAATGTCTGCCCATTTTGAATATAAAGCATACTATATATTATGTTAAATTAAAATATGACTATGGATTGCTATGCTCTGGTTCAACAAAACTAATCTAAGCGGCGTGAAAGCAGTGATGTTTGTTAAAAGCATAGGTTAGCAGTTACATGAAAATTAAATTTATTGATTTATTGTGTTTCTTTTAATGTGATTAATGGCCATCTTTTAACTATAAAGAATTTAATTTTGATACATTAAAAAATTCTATATGATTATCCAATTTTTTTTTTGTATAACTTTTAAATAGTAGGTGAAAAAAGTTAATCATACATGTGACAATTCATGAATAAATAAGTAAAATCTTTTATTTAAAAGTCACAAACTCTTTTTTTTCAATTACATATTTTATCTCCCAAAAGACAGAGCATCCAACACTAATATCATCGGATGGATTAAATTATCATCCAATTGTTTTTTTTTTCTCTTGATAAATAAACCAGCTC
>JAVHNL010000311.1:0-25000 GCA_031216105.1 Dalbergia cultrata | reverse complement strand
TGCACCAGTTCAAAATAATCACAAGTCTATCTTGCCCAAAATGCTAATTATCTCTCTCTCTCTCTCTCCCCCTAATGTTTTTAGACACTCCTACGATAACACATAGTAACTCACTTTACAAAAAAAAAAATTGAAAATTTTCACAAAACTTGATTAATGAATGACTGCACAAAATTCATCATAATCATAAAGAACATAAACCTCGTAACTAGAAATCCATAATTAATGGGAGTGAACTTTCAGTGCATAACAACTTCAATGAAATCAGCACCGACCAACGGAAGTTGGACAGTGCATATGTATATGCTTAATATCTTACACGTATCAAATTACAAGGGAAAATATAGAAGCATACGTTAACAGAACAAAAGAGAAAACAACTGCCAAAATAAAAATAGGTGGAAGAAAAGAATTGTCACCCCCACATGCCATGAAAAGCAGAATGGTATCATAGTAGCAAAGGACCTCACGTGCAAGGTATCCAAGGTCTTACAATTTTTAACATTGTATAGGGGACTGATCACACAGTAGCATTATTTTAACATAATTATTTGTAGACACCTAGTTGTTTTAAGATTTTTAGAATTATATATAAATAAGTCAAAATTTTAGTTATTTCTGTGAGAAAATAGGATAAACTATGTGTTAATAAGTTATTTTACTACTGGATTTAGTAATATATATATATATATTATCTTATCATATTTCTGGCGAGTATATAGACAAGTTGGTTGAGAGGAGAAGGGGTAATTTTAACTTAATAAAAGCTCTTGAATCAAAAGTTCCTTATCTACAACTGTGTTAAATTTTGGAAAGGAAAACTTTATCACCCTGATAGTTTTATCGGCACGAGCAAAATTGCTTTTATAGAAAAATACCATAATTTTCACTGAAAAATTATCTTATCATAGTCACTAGAAATATCACTAAAACTTGTAGTTATTTATACCTTGAGTATCAGATGTTTAAAACAAATGTTAACATTTCTCGCGTCCAAACTCTAGTCATTTTCTCAAGAAATGTCGTGTAAGTTTGTGTATTTAGTGCGGCGGTCAAAGGTCAAAAGATGCAGAAGAGGGCATGATGAGGTTAGATTAGAATGACAAAGTGTGTGGGTCAGCGGGTGAGCCGCACGAGGGGATCTGTCTGCAGAAGCCAGTGCTATTCTACCTCAGCCTCACTTTGCCCCTCCTAGTTTAATCCCTTTGGCCACTTTCACATGTCCTATTCTATTGGCCTGCCCTTATTTTTTTAAGCCTTGGTCACATGCAGAGCCTTTCACATAGACCAGAGGATGGATCATGAGCAAAAAATTGTTATGTGCTCCGAGAGAAGTTATCCATTTATTTATATCTCGATATATTATTCAAATATGATTATTGAAAATCTAACTAATCCGACCCGATTTGACAGAGATCTCTAAAGAAATAAGGGTCTCTCAGAATTTATTTTCATTTCTAATACTCGAACTGAAAAACTCTAATTAAAGAGTCAAGACATTATCATATTGACTAACCCTACATTGGCCTATAAGAATAAGTTGTTACTCTTACTTCTACCTATATTAATTACTTGTTAAAGTCACTTCATAAATTTTTTTTATTTTTTCATTCTCTTATTTTCATAGGCCTTAAGCATAATAGAAAATAGAAAATGAGGTCACAAAAAATCAAATAGATTAAAGCCAAAGCAATAACTTGAACACGTAAAGAATTTCTCCATAATGAGCTCAATCTCATAAGCTCACCCCTTCAATATACAACAGCTGTTGAGATTATTTTGGACCCAACAGATGCCCTATGGTTTAATGATTAATGGTCATAACCAAGAAACCTGCAAGCAAAGCCAATTTATACGTCGGAGTGGTATCATTTCACTGTCAATTTGTTACAAACCTAATTATCTTCATCATTAGTAGTACCACAACTAATCTTACATCTTTCCTGGCGCAGGTGATGAAAGGAACGAGGACATATGTCATTAACCTTCATCTAATTATAGTGATAATAGTGAACAAAATCTTCTGAAGTTTTAGTTGTTTAAACTGAAGGACTACAAGCCAAACACATCAACGCGAGTACTTCTCAATATCTCTAAGAACATAAAACTCTAACACTACTAGTCTAAAAAGAGCCAATGTTTAAATTAGGTGTGTTAAGTTACATGAACACGTTTCCAACTTCAGCACACTACTAAAGGCTCTTAAATGATCCTCATATTTGTACTGCGCTCTCAACATAACCTCAACGCTAAACACTATCCAAATTTCTAATTTGGCATTGATACAATGTAGCTGTTGTCCATTTAAAAGAATTGTAAGAATTCTGATATATAGCTAGACATCATCAATGTATGATGCATTTTACACACAGCGAACCTTCACATGCGATGCAAACTTTCTTTCACCTTTTTATTTAAGGTTTTATTTACAAATTCCTTACCGATGACGAAAATATTGCAAATACAGTATAAACATGATAAAGCTAGGTAGGAGAATCGATGTTACAAACGGATCAAACCTAGGCTTATGGCTTCTGAGCAGAAAACATAATAAAGGACTGCTGAATTTTGCTTGAGTAATTGGTAAGACCACATGACTTGCAAAGGCCTTCAATCTCCTCCTCCGTCAAAAAGTTCCTTGCGATTATCTGCAACCCAAAAGACCTTAAAATTATCTTGCTTGGGACTCAAGAAAAACCAATGAAATTGTAGAGCATAGATATTTCATCCATGAGAACTTGTAGGACATAAATCAAATAGTCTCTCCAAGATACGGCTCACAAAAATGGGGAACGGTCCATGTTGATGAGTGTATTCCCAGGCAAAATAGGAACACTTCAAACTATCATGACAAAAATGCGACCCCAAAAGATTAAAGAAGACAACAATCAGAGTTTACCTCTCTGAAAGGGCGTAAAATCAATGGGGTTGATGAACTGTGACGCAGAAAAGTGGTTCCAACAAAGACTCCACCGCTTCTTAGTATCCGGGCAATTTCAGCAATCTTTAAGAAGCATAAAATGGGAGTGTTGTCATGAAGATTACATATATTTAAATAGTGTGCAGCAGACTTATGGAAGAACGTTCAAGTCAAATAGTTGAAGTCGACTACATTCACAATAAAAATGTGTAGAATGACTATATGCACAATACATAAATTAAATGGGATGTAATAAAATCAGTTACATCTGAACTTTACTTTTAGTGCTACTGCAACAACATAGATCATTACACTCAGACACTCATTCAGGATAATATTGCAAATACAAGTTCTCCAAGTTTCCGCTTAACAATATCTTTGTATATCTCTGGAAGCAGAAATCCATCTCTCCTGATTCAGTGCTCCATTCAAGTAGAATCAACAATAATATTACTCTGCTTGTTTCACACCAATTTAAAGGCCTCCTTAAAAAATGATCATGGGACTTTATCTTTGTTCAAGTTCCTTACAATTGAGTCTTTTTCCTAGTACTAGTAAATCAATGTTACCATCAGTGAGGGAGCCTAGCCACCTTTAAATGCATTAAGGAAAGCCTCCCAAAAAGCTGAAGTGCATTTTGATATTATTACAATCTCTGGTGAAGATTATTTTGACGAGAAACTTTGCTATTTTCACATCTTCAGCAAACAACTAAGAGCATTTTAACATATCTCCAGCCATGGCCATGCTTTAATTATGACATTGAAACAGGAAACATTCTGTTCAAAAAACAATTAGTGCTTCAGATAGTCCAATAAGAAAAAACATTTTCTATTGCAAAAACCTAAGTGAAAGATATCAAGCCGAAGCCCATATAGGAATTCTCAGAAATGTTTTTACCCAAAAGGACGGAGGCACATTTACCGAATGCAGGAACATATGTTATCAATCTCCAATGCAAGTTTAAGCATACTCATAGCATTGTTTGCAAAGAGTGTGTTAAGATTTTAATAGAAAGAGCCAACAGTATGATGTCAGTTTGTTGAATACAGTTGCTACAGTCCAATATAGTGTTTGAACTTGGAACAGAGCTAGTAGCAAACATGCTAGTGTGGATCACACAGACACAACACTTACAGCATTGGAGGGTGACGGCCAACAATGCAAGGCTGCACCAGCATGAACAGCATCAACTGAGCCTGATGAGAAGGGAAGCCTAGAAACATCCGCTCTTACAAGAGCAAGGTTACTACAAACAATGACAATGTCATTCAGGACATCAATGTCTCCTCATACAAACTGGGGGGAAATTTTTCTTATCCTTTAGCAGCATCGATGACATAAGATGAGGAAAACTTACGTTTCTAAAAGAGTATTGTCTTTCTTAATGAGATCATAACACTGGCGAAGCATATTTTCAGAAAAATCTAATGCAATAACTCCAGAATATGTTCCACATTTGCCAAATTTTCGGGAAAATAAACCACTACCACAGCTAACATCGACAAGACGACCACCTTGAGCAGACTTAAGGTACTCTTGAGCCATGTTGAACTGCACTATAACAGACACATCATGAGCTTAACATGCATAGCATTACTATGAAGTAAGCGAAAACAATACAATACATGTGTCCTCACACGACTTCTACAATGTGAGTTCAAATAAGCATCACAGGCTTTAACAGCTTACCTCTTCATCAGGACCAGGAAAGCCGCCTTGTTTAAAATTCTGACGCCAACCTCTTTCATACAAAAATGAAACAAGCGGACTCCTAAAAATGGTTTAAACCAAAAGGAAAATATAAGAACTTTCGGAATGACTGAACTATAATTGTATTAGGTTACAACTTTTATTCAAATATGTTGAAAAACTAAGAGTTCTGCGATCAAATAAAGAAATACATAGAAAAAATGTTCTATAAAAGGATCTCAGAATACATTCAAGAGTGCCTTATGTGATAATCTATGCTCAGAAAGTATAAATCTTACATGAGTATACTACACAATACATGGTGCTATAGTTTTGTTTGTAAACAAGAGAAGGAACTATAGCACAAGACAATCTTAAAATTGGAGATGAATTACCAATCTATTTATACCTGAAAAGCTCAGTGAGAATTGGTTGGACTTCAGTATAGTCTTTCCACCCAGAAGTAACAGTCAAATCCAGATACATGTCTTTAGTGAGGAATGATTTTTCGCATCTTTTACACTTGAAAGCTGACCTATATACTGCAAATCTGAAGTTTTGGATCGATTAAGTAAATAAACATAAGTCAGGATTTTAGGTACACAGAATAAAATACAGACATGCGTGCAATTGCAAGCACAGTTACCCAACTTACAAGTTAAGGCCAGAAGGACCTTTTCTAATCAATGGTTTATAACATATTGGGCAAGCAAAGGAGTCCACTTCCACTGCCTGACTCTGTTGTGTACCTAAATCCTGAAGGCAAATTTAACAGTAATCATAATATGATTTGAAATTAGGAAACCAGAGATAAATGATATAAATTTACAGAATTGCCAAAATTTGTCATTCTTACAAAATTTGCTGGATGTAAGACAAGACAATGGAAATAACGTTGTCTTATGGATGTCAAATACTACTGAAAAATGTCGATAGAGACTATGATGCATAGTGGATTAAATTGTGAGTTGAATAGCAAGGAAAAATATCTATAGATAGATGAAGTGCAATGACTCCAGCCACATTATTCTCTGTTTAACCAGAAATTCTTTTATGCTCCTAGAGCCACATTTAATGCATGCTCCACAAGCATGTATAACCACTCATTAAATGTATTCTAGGAATATGTAAGAATTTCTCCTATTTAATGCGAAAGCCATTGAAATCCCAAGTGCATTCTTTTATTGGTACTGAAGGCCATGTTAGTGTAGTAGCCTTAACCTCAAAATGACGAAACAGGATCTAGTCAGCCGTGCCTATATGAATTAATGCCACAATTATCAAGACAGAAACAGTTAGGCTTAGATAGCAAGTTTATAAACTAAAATCTCCTATACCTTAATATCAAAACAACATGCGAGTCAATCTCTCTGGCAACAAAGTATAATAAAACAATGTTCGTTCATTTCACATATTTTAGAACAAAATGGTTTTAAATTGCAGTTTGTAACCTCAATTGCAGCTGCAGAATGCTGTTGCAGTGGTCTCTGCAACGTCATCCCAGTAGCAATTGTGGCTGCATCTGCTACATTTTCTGCAACTTTTTGTAACCGCAACTCAACTACAACTACAAACATAACCACTTTAAAATACCAACGGTTTAACATCCGTTATATAGAAGCACTCAGATGGGTAATAATCAATCATGTTTCTTTTTTTTTTTTTTTTTTGTTTTACATATTTTTTCCTTTGACATAGGTAATAGGGACAGTAAATATCAATCGACAGCTACTGACGACTTTGGACCATAATAACATCAACTCCTAAAGAAAAATCAGCTCTAACAAAAGTTTGATGGCATCAAAAGAGCATGACAGTTACTCTTGAATTATTTTTTGCAGGGAAGGTTCTGATATCAATCAGATAATATGGCAGATGATTCAACAACCCAATACAACAGTTCACCACATTTTTTTTCCCCTTCTTGAATTGAATTATCGACCTTGGCTGAAAAGGGGGAAAAAATTTAAAATATTGATCCAACAAGTAATAAGTAATAACCCTTTTAACAATGCAATTAAAATCAACTGAATCCATCTCAATTCCTGAACTCTCTTAGCTTCTAAAGTCAGGCATCAATGAGTCTGAGTCACATTACTAGCAATCCAAGTGATCATAACACTAAAGTGACAAAATTTAACAGTTGTAACACAAATTAGTATTAAAAAAAAAAGTTGTAACACAAATTCAGATAACAACTTTGAATGAAGAAAAGAGGGTATACCAAGTCCATAACAGGACCTGAACTGGCACGAATGCTTAGTAGTCTTGTTGAGGAAAGGAAGCGTAGGTGAGGACGAAACCGGAATTTGGAAGAAAGGTAGGGACATTTGGGTAATTGCATTTGATGCACACGAGGAGAAGCCATTGCCATCAAGTCCAAGTGAATGAAATTGCAAGTTCTTCCAACCGAGTGTAGAGAATTATGCAAAACACACAGCACACAACGGCCAACAAAATTAAAAAACAAACAGCGGAGTCATATGATGGTTTTTCTTGTACATCTTACTTGTACATATCCTTTTCTTAATAAGCAATGCTTACTTTACCAATCATGCATCTAGCATGCCTTTATAAAAATGCTCAAATTGGGGTTCACTCACGCTAAAATTCTCTGCCATATAGGAAACATGTGTATCAATACATGCATGAATAGTGCGCTCCATAAAATAAGGCAATTTCATGTTTTAAGGTGAGTTAGTATCTTGCAAAAATTAAAAAACAATGCAATTCAGTAGGAAAATTATTAAAAACATAAGAATGCATAAAAATAATGGCGATAAAAAAAGGTAATTTTAAACGTAAATGTACACACTCATCGAATGTATCCAGCCAATTATATCAATTTGTACAAATTTCACCAAAAAAAAAATTATATTTTTTCTTCTTTTTTTTTCATAAATGAGGTGATTTAATGTCCTAAATTGTGATGGAATCTTAACTTTTATTTTTAACAAAAATAAAACAAAATAAAATAAAATAAAAGGGTAATGATCCTCATGTGGGCTAGTTGAGAATTCAGGGGACATTGGGTTACACCGATTGAGTTTAAGAAATGAAACAAGCTTATGAGGCCCAAACTTTAGGGGGAAAATTACAAAAAAGATTATTATAAGAAACCGGATAGAATACTCATGGAAACATAAGGCCTGAACTGAACAACTTGTAGATAACGAAAGAAACTGTATTAACTGCAAAAGCATTCCACAGTTAGTAGTGTTGAGAAGAGAGTGGACTTGCTAAGGAATGGCTTCCACCATCAAGTTCAAACCATTGCTTCCTCTCTCTTCATTGCCAAAACAAGCCACTTCCCCTCCAAGTTCACGGGTTCCCTGCAAACCCATTTCCGATCCTTTCCCTTTCCTTCCAATTTCTGGTGCTGGTTATTGTCAAAGAGGAAATGTTACAGTCTCAGTTGCCTTCAACCCCCAAGGGAACTTCGACCTCTCTTTATTTGATGATGATGGTAACAGATAAATATTTTGTAGAGCTGTATTATACTATTATGCTATCTGTCACCATTTTCTTTTCCATTTTGTTGTCATAATTCTTTTGAGTATAGTCAATGGCAATAGTCAATACATATAGCCTATAGGACATGGGCGTGGCACACTATGATATTATTCTAATGGTAGAGCTAGTCCAAATATCTAACTGCAATTAATAGGAATTTTCTTTAACTCAACCAAAATGAAATATTGTTTTGGGCATGCTTTTAAATCTTGGTTTCCAGTTATATGATAATGATGATATATATATAAAGCTATAAATTCCATTACCTGAACGTGTACTGAGGTACCAAAATACAACACTTATCGCATTAAAATATTTCGATACACTTGTATTTCTATAGTCACTCAAACTGTCATAAATACATTATATCTCATACTATGTCTATACATATTATGTTCTAAAAAAACAAAAAAACATTTTTCTAGTGCTATAGACCATCATGAAATTGTTACTTGAGGTTAGTGTAATTAGCGTTAATGTGCTTCTTCTCTTAATGTGTTTTGAATCTTCATCCTAAGTCATTGTGACTAGAAGAAATCGTGTGACTGCTATCTTGTAGTGCTCTATGCATTTAATGGGATCTGTTAAACTACACTTGAACAGATTTTGGTTGACAGATGATGGCTCTAAAGCTGCACACCCTATGCCCCCAACTGAAGGCCGATTTGAAGTTGTCATTGACAATGATGTCGTCTCTCGCCTCGACCTGTCCCCTTTCCAAGATGCAACAGGCATGAAGTCCCCTTCTTCTGGTAGGCTATTCAATATTGAAGAAATAACGTAAGAGGTTAATTTTCATAGTTAAGTTAATAAATTATCATGGATGCTGCCTGCTGGTATTAATTAATCAATTAACTAATGTTAACAGTGGAGCCAAAAGAATTTCTTGAACAAAAAATTGGATTTACCATCAACTATAGAAGAGAAGATCCTCGCGATCCCCGAGAATTTTCGGAGTTTCCTGATATTAGGCTCTGGTTTGTGAGACTTGATGCTACTTATCCATGGTTGCCTGTCTTGTTAGACTGGAAAGCTGGAGAACTGGCTCGGTATGCTGCTATGTTGGTTCCACATCAGGTGATGATGCAAATTACAAAGAAGTGCATGCTTGTGTCTGAGTGTTACTGAGTGTGTTAAAAAGAGTTAGAAAGAACATGGTTTATTTTGATGCAATGGTCTAAGTGTTAATTATTATGTCTTACTTTGCAGATGAATATGAAAATGGGAGTTGTTTTCAATCCTGAGGCACTGGAACTCTTTGTTATGAAGAAAGTTTTTATTGTGTATTCCTGGTTGAAGCATCACAACATTCCTCAGCCTAAATTAAAGGCAAATGATATGGCCACTATGCTTGGGTTTAGGATTGGAGATGAACTATATGACTTAATTGAGAACCATCCGCTTGATCTGTGATGAAAGGACACCTAGAGACACAATCCAGCTTGACATTCTAGGATCAGTAACCTGAGCATATACATATATGAGAACCCTTTTTTTTTCTAGTTTCTGTTGATCCTATATATGATGAAGTGTATCAGCATTTTAAGAGTAAATAAACATGCAAAGGAGAAATAAGAACAGCAGCATAACGGAGTCATTGAAATTAAAAATAAAGGAGCTAATATAAGTTTTCTTTCTAATTACGCATCAGGCTATCTGCAAGGGTCTTTTTATTGCCAATGCTTGCCTATAGTTTCACATTCAGTATCCAGAATACCTTCTAGTACAATTTTTTGAGCACTTTGCTATGAACTTTAATTTGTAATTCTGTTTCTACAGTACAAGTATTTTAAACTCAATTTACAATATGAATATAAAGTTGGAAGTTGAAAGTGAAAACAGGAATGTTCAAATACTCACCGAATCGGATATGTACATATATCCACTGCTGTGCTAGTAACAACATTATTGTAAATGTTTAAGCCTTGGAGATGGTACCGCATTAACTATACTAATGACGAGAGTTTTTCCAATAACTAATTTGTTTGCTTGTGCTTTCACACCCTTGTTTCATGACCAATGATAAGAATAACGATATAACATTTTTAAGAGTTAGATTCAAGTGCAAAATGTAGCATAGATTTCAATTAATGACAGAGGACTTGGGGTGACTACGTAGTACATGTTTTGATTTCAGTTTGCAACTCTCAAATCATGGTTTGAGCAAAAGATACAAGAGAGTAGTTTTTGGCCAAACTATAAGTTGGAGTTTATTAACGTAAAACCAAATATGTTATATGATAATAAGTGATAATCTTGTTTGTCCAATTCGATTTTAAACATGAAATTCTCACTCATTTACATTTGAATCACCTACATCAATAAATATCACTGCTCCAGCAATTAAGACAGGAATTTCAGGCCAAAATTTGTGTCTCTGGTGAACTAAATATTTTTTTCTTTCGCTTTCTCCTTCATTGTTGAAGTCAGAACCAATTTTTTGAATGACTTATTACATCAAAGTAATGAATTTTAAAAAACAGTAATTTGCCTCTTGACGATAGGGGAAAAGCATTCAAAAAAGGCATATAAATATTGTCCCACCTCCTCATGCCTTGCAATTGTCACATATTAATCGTGATCTATATGTAGAAAGCGAAGACTCCTTATACAGAAAGAACTAAGGTGCATTCCACGGTAGCGAGTGCCAATTTTAATGCACTGTTCCAGATTGATGTGGACAAAGTAAAACATGACATTTGGAGTTGTTGATCAAAGTGTGGAAATCCAAACTGAAAGTAGCATCTTTCTTCCGCGTGAAGTGTGGATAATAGGACTATGATAATCCTTAAATTCCAGCCATTAAAATAACAAATCGATGGCTGAGATAAATGTTAATTAAGACTTTAGTTAGTGTAGAGATTATTAAATGTAAAGGATGTAAAGATAAATGGCTGGAATTTAAAATTAATCGTCTGATTTTAGTGGCTCGAATTCAATTAATTACCACAGTCCACAACCACCACCCTCGCTCTTGTTCTTTCTGCACTCACAGTGGACCACTACCATGTAACAAAGTACTCGTATCCTATTTTCACCCCACAACAACACTGGGGAAGCAAAAACAACGGTGCTTGTAAACACGGGGAAGCAAATATTCTCAGTCACAGTCAAGGCATTCTAGATCCAACTCTGGAAATTGCAGACTTTGTATACTAAGCAAAAAATAATTATACCCACAAAGAAGCCAAAAAATCTAAACAAATATTGCTTTTAATTTTGGGTTAGAACAAGTATTGCTTCATGGACTGATTTGGGACTTGATTGGCCAGTGGCCATAGTTTGATATGTTCTCAAAGTGGAAGACAAAGGGGTTGGAGTTCGTGACGGAAAAAAAAAAAAAAAAGGAGTTGCAGTTTAAGAGGAAATGAGATACTATTTATGATAAGGAAGCAAGAGGGTGCGGTTGAGACTATTGCACAAGGACAACAAGTGAAGAGGAGATGAAGGGGTTGACAAAAATACTGGGCTCTAAATCGCATCCCGATTCGGCTACATTTCAGATGAGATCTTCAAATATTGTCAAAATACCCATTTGCCAAATGCAGTAGCACATGAACAAGAATTAAAACATGAAAAGAGAAATAAATTCACCCATAAATCAAATCAAAGCTCAGATTCAATTAAAAAGAAAACCACATAAATCACAAAAATAGTGGTTTTTGGTGCCAAGCATAGGTAGCATGGAAGATGGTTTGGTGGTTGGGGTTGAAGCCGCCAGAAGCACCCGCGCGCAGCCTCCACCTCTCCCGCGCTCTGCAACTTCGTTGCCGTCGCACCTGACCCAAGAAGCAATATCTCGCCATGGCTGTGTTGCTTCACACTAAGGATCTGATCCGTCACAACATAGTCGGAGATCCGAAAGAGATGAGGTTCTACGTAGACCTTGTCGGGGAGGACGGAGTCATTGTCAATAGCGGAGGAGGTGTCATGAGAGAAGAACAATGATTGTGATTTTGAATTAAGTTCCTAATAATTGTGATTTTTCTTATTAAGAAACATCATCGTCCATAACATAATAAGCTCATGCTAGAAGGCTCCTTAATACTTAAGGACAAACTAATCCACGCCACCTAGCACCATTCTCCTACATTCAAGGTCCACATGTTATCTCCTCCGTTTGTCACTTTGTTAATGCACTATTCCTTCTGAAGAGCTCAGAGCATGCTAGAATCCACCAAGAACTAAACCTAAAGCAAAGTCTTGTCATTCACATGAGAAACACGCACATAGCTAGGTATACTGTATGGAGGAGATCCTTGTGCCATATGGGGGGGTTGGGACAATGTTCACTCCCATGTGCTAATGCGATGTGGACAACAACATGTGACTCTATTTGTGAGGTGTCACAACAATAGAGCATGCATGGGAGGCTGGGAAATATAGCCACAACATATCGAGAAGGATATGGGGCCAATATACAGTGTATATATATCTATTATACCAATGACGTGTGTTATGGAAACATGGCACTTTTTGGACTCTAGCCAGCTAGAAAATTGAAACAATCGTGGAAGGAACACGCTACAAAAAGTTTAAAAAAAAAAAACTCCTCTTTAGCATGACTTTGCATGCATTTACTTTCTTTGTTTTCCTGTGTACAGGATTGGTGACCCTATTGCTGGTTGACTAGCATTTACCTTTACGAGTGTAGGGACTTTAGGTTCTAGTTGGCTCCTTCTAGTTTTCCAAATTTAGCTACTTCTATAGTCTTCTTGATTCCGTTTCCATTATTATCCTGTTCATATTAGAAAAAAAGGAAAAATACATTCAGCTTATTTGAGTTTTGTTGAAATTTAACTCATCTCTGTTCTTGTTGTCTAACCTATACTAATTTCTCTTACAGGGCGTTTGGAAACTTCTAATGAGATGGAATTGAATTGAATTCTATTAAAAGTTGAATTCTATAAGAAATTGAAATGAATTCTTATGTTTGGAATGAGTTAGTAAATTAACAAATTTAATTCAATTCCTTAATTTGGAATAAATTTAAAAATGAATTAATTTAATTGTTTGTATTATTTTATCTTTTATTAATAGGTTAGGAATAAAACATTATATTTAACTAAAGTTATTTTGGTATTTTCATTTGTTGAAATTTAATTCCCACATTAAATCATACTCATTTAGATCTGATTTCAATTCCTTAATTTTGTTGGATTTTAATTCCCGTGAAATTTCAATTCATTGACTTAAATTGATTCTAAATTATGAAATTCAATTCAATGTTTAGAATTGAATTTCAATGGTTTTCAAATGCCATGAAAGTTTATCCATCTTTATGATGAGGTATCAAAAATGCCCCACCCTTTCTCACTCACACTGTTCTCTTCTTTCTTCTCTCTCCCTCCCTTTTTCACCTTCCCGTTGGTCTAAAGGTTTGTTTCACATGGCTCAGTGCAGCAGGGAGAGACCTTATAGGACGATTTTTCCAATTACTTCCCAGCACTGATTTTGTTTGACGATTCATAAATATAATTATTGGTGCCTCGTGCTTATCTCGCGTATACCATGGGATCTTTCAATACATACAAAAACTCAGTGTGGTTTTTAGACCCATTTTTATGGGAACAGTAGCAGAAAGGTCGTTCTCACAAACTGGAAATTAAAAAGGAAAGGTTCAAGTTCAAATTGAATTGTATTTTCCAAATTGGTCAGGTTAAAATGGTTTTTTTTCTCTTCTATATTTCTCGTTTCAATTTCAATAATCTAATGTGTTAAAACCCAAAGTAATTATATTTCCGTTTCATGTTGAAACTTTAATCAAGTCTTATACTGAATGTGTGAAAATACATACATTACCATATTTGCATTATTTTGACGGAATACTTTTTTAGAAACACCAATTGTCTCCACTTGTCCAATACAAGTTGTATTGAGTACCTCTGTCCCTGTGATCGTGTCCCTTCTGGGTAGAGGGAGTTTCTCCGGCCAATGTTTTGGGACGCCATGGATGCGACTGTGATGAACAGTTTTGAGCTTTGAAAATTTGCAGGTGGTTGTACCACGCATGACGGGGTATTGTTGATATGTGGAAGGAAGAGAGAGAGAGAGAAAGAGAGAAGAGAAAAGAGGCGTGAGTAATAGATGGTGAGAGTGAAGGTGTAGGCAATTTTGCTAATTCATTTAAAAAATGGGGAAATCAAGAGAGGTTACGGTAGGTTGGATAATTAGAGAGCAATTGAGTTGAATTTTGACAATCTCAACAAAGTGGAGTGTAATTTATCATAATATATATATTAGTTTTACTATCTTCATTTTTTAATAAGAGTCCGTCTTCATTTATATATATATTAAGAAAATGATTAAATGGTCTTGGAGTTAGATAAATCTAAAAATATTTTATAACAATACCCTTATTATTATCTCATATTTAATACTCTCTCATATTTAATTTATCTATCAACTCTATCTTTTATAAGGGTATCACGAAAAAATAATAATAAATGTTGTCTAAAATCCTTAAAGAATAAATAATAGTAAAAATAATAATAATATATAAATAGATACTTATTAGAAAATAGAGGTCGTAATTATTTTTCATGATGGTTGGAAATTGAAACAATGTATACGGGATTTTATGCAGTATACCCCACCATATATCATATAATTGTGAGTAAATTGATGAAATAGTCAGGTTCATGTCTATAAGGAAAAAACGGTGACTTTATCGACTCTGCCGCTTCCCCACATGCAGAAAGACGTAACATTAAATTTCTCTGTCTGCACCTCCCGTGAAGGAGTGGTATAACTTGATCGATGTTGCCGATCTCAAATTATTCCCGCGCCTCCTTTGGAGATGTTGGGATTTGATGAGTCATAAAAGAAAAAAGTATATTAGATTTTTTTTTTTTGAAAAGGATATTAGGTTTAATTAGTTGATATTTAAGCAGATTTAATTAAATTTGAACATTATACTTATAGGGGTGAAAATAATAAATATATAGGGAATAGATCATATGAGAAAAGTGGTTTATTGTGAGAGTGAGAGGAGTAATCCTTGAATCTTACATGAATTGTCAAAATTAAAAGATAAAATCATGTAACTTTTTTAAATGAGTATGTAAGTATTAATTATCATTAATCAATTTTTAATCATGACCATCCATATACGATTATACGATCCAAATTTACTTCTCTTACTCTCATAATAAATCACCATTCTCATGTGATACGTGATTCGCATGATGTATATGAAGTTTTGAGCCAAACCAAGCAGGCCATCCTCCCTAGCAAATTTTAGCCAATGAATATGCCGCATTTCATGCATGCGCAGCCCATGCAATTAATTGATTCATGTGCTGGTGATTATGAGAAACCTTCGATTTATTTGTTTGGCTCTTTTCTACTCCTATAACAAATGTTGTTGACGAAAACCGGTTAACTCAACCAGAATCTTGGGCGAGTTTTGCAAGATGGAGTTCTAATCGTTGGAAGCTTTTATCATAATGGATTATACCCCTTCCCTCACAGAATATCTGCCAAACTTAAACAAACACAAATATTAAAAAAATAATTAAATAATATGATAATAAAGTATTATTATGGAAATTTATGGTATATGGACTAATATACTTTAATGGTCATTAATTATGGAGTACATCAAATAGTTAAAAATAAAATGTTATAATAAAGATAATTAATTACTTAGGAGTATACCATTGGAATAAGAATATTCTACTTTATTGGAATATGAAATTGACATATATTATACCATTTACCACTCTAATTATGAGAATTTAGGTTTCCCCATGCAACATTTTACATAATATATAGCTTCTTTTCTATGTATTCATAGTGTAAGATTTTTATATGTCTAATCATATATTGTCACCTCAGTAATTATGATTAAGTGTCACATTTATTACTTGAAAAATTATGTAAATGAAATAATTTGATTAGATGACAATATAAATATTTTACATTGATAACACAGAAAAAAAATTTAAAAAAAAAAAACTCTAGATATATATATATATATATATATATATATATATATAGTGACAAAGCAAGTTACACTAATATAAATTTAAGTAACTATACACTATTGAATAACTTTTTGTTAGATTAATTTTTAATAAAATCCATCATTAAATTAGAAGTCCACGTCATATAGATTATTCTTATAAAATTTTAAGTTAATAATCATTTGTCATAGTTTTTATATATATCAAAATAAACGTAATATGTATGATTAAAATGAAAAAGAATAAGAGCTTTGTGATTACATTCTCTCTTATATTTAATTTTTATGAATTTGGCACAATGATCTTTATGATCGGTGAATGAAATTCATTGTTGACAAAAAAATTATTTTATAAAAAGTTATTAAGGTTGTAACTTTGTCAAGTTACATCAGTATAACTTTATATTAACTCATATGTTCTTGATTAAATTCATACATTTTTGTATACTATTAGGTAAGAGTCAATTTGTATGTCCTATGTGAAAGGAGACATAGTTTAAAACCAAACTCTTCTTGTTTGTCCAAGGGGCATAGACGAAATAATCAACGTCCAGGATATCTGGAAAAATATATTATATCGGTCTGTAAGTACTCCTCCGCACTTATCGCAAATTGAGCTATAGACTAAATAGTAATATAGTATTTACCCTTTTACTCAACATAAACATGCACCAAATGTTTAACTACGTATATCTATATAAAATAGGGACTCCTATATAAAATTAATTGATAAACATGATAGGATAGTAGAATCTTGGTAGGTTTTGTTGTTGGAAATCCAAGCATAAACAAATGAATACATCACCCAAGCTGGATTGTATGCTTATGAACAGGCACATAATCAGAAATCATGTGTCAAGACTTGGACTTTTATACAACGTAGAAAGGAAAATGAGAGACAAACAAAAATGCATACACCTTTCACTTGTGGGGCAGCCCATACTCTTAGTCTCTAAAAGTGAGTCCCAATGTCGGACTTATGTTTTCTAAATCTTGCTGAAAAAGCATATCTTTCAAATATTTTGAAACTAGCTTACATGTGAAATTCAACTTACTCGTGAATTACAATAAAAGTTACAAAAAAAGGGGGAAAATAAGACAATTAAAGAGTTTGTGTTGAACCTCCCAGGCATAAAAAAATAATTAAGGTTAATCACAAACTGTATATTTAAATCGTCGATTTGCGTCCCACATGAGCCTTAAGCCCTTAAACCAATAGTTCCTTTCATCTCGTGAATACAACAGTCAACATTAAGAGAGAGGATGAATGTTATTCTGTTATTATTATTATTATTAGTTTTGATTTTTTTACATACAAATTTAGATTGAGAAGAAAGTTTGCCACAGTTTAGGGTTAAAGGCAATATTTCTTTGAGCTCAAATACTTACATATGATTTATAAACAAGAAAAAATGAGTGCCAACTTCAAATTATGATGACACATGAATGAAAAGTCGAAGATATGAACTAATTTGTATTGCCTTTTCCAAAATGATTTGTTCAAAACGCAGTTTGATAGTCATACAAATTTGGTAAATCAAATTCAACCTAATAATAAGTGGACCCCAATTAAACACTAATGCTTATAAAAACATTTTACCCATTTTTTTATAAAATTGATAAAAAAAAAATGTTGCGTATTAATAACTAAAATTTTTAGTTACTTTACTAAAAAGATTTTGAAAAATTCATTTCGAATATTAATTACTATTTTTAGTCTTTTACTAAGCACTGAGTGATGAAAAGTTCTGCTACTTCCATTTTGCAATATAAGTCATTTGTTGTTTTTCTTTTCCATATTTAAAATATAAGTTGTTTTCACATTTTATAAAAACATTGATTATAGTTTACTCCTATGAGAGAATGTGGAATTAGAAAGAAGATGAGTGGATATAAATATAATTATTTAATTAAAAAATTAATTATAATAAATGATAAAAAAATATTTTTATCTTTTAATTTTATTATTTTAAAAATTAAAAAAAAATACAATTAACATCTTCATTCTTGTGCATAGTCTAAAAACCATGTACTCCCGCCGCATTGGAAGGAGTGCGTGATGGAAGACATTTCTTTTGGTCAATAAAAGAATATGCTTCTTTTTAGAAAAATATTATTTTTAAAAAAATATTATTTATATTTATTATGTAAGGTAGTATGTTAATTCACGTCCATTTAATAAAGGATGAAGTATAAGTTGATAAGTTATTCTGTATCTATAAATAATACAATTTTTTTTTGTTATGGAATCTGTGCTCAGTGTTCACTTTTGCCAAAGCAACAGTGTTCCCGAATGAGTATCCACTGAGTGACATCAGTTTTGGTGCGGTACAGAGGCAAAACGCACGGACCCGCTTGTTCAGGGCGACAGATATTCTGGAATTCCACAAAAACTAAAGCACTAACTCACTGTGTCTCAAGGATGAATGGTTTATCCTGCATTTAAAATTCATGTTGCCGTGATCATGTTAAGTGTTTGATTTTTAATCCTCGTTTTAATTCCCATATTATTCGCTAGCTGTTGACTCCAATCTTCAGTTGTATCGATCGAGTCAATGGCCAGTCAAATGATCCAAAGAAGTTTATAGACTTAATAGTTAGGATTTATCTAAACAATGTTCCAAGGCCGATTAAAGAATAAAAATAAAAGTGTATATATTAGACATATGAGTTTAGATGTTTTTAATGCATGAGATCTGTTTAAAAACTTTGAAACTTATTTTTTTTTTATTTTCTTAACCATTGTCTTTGTTATGAAATTCAAACTTTTGCGTGAAAAAATTATGAGATAATTAGTAATTTTATTTGAATTTACTTGTCAATATGATGTGTCATATTTATTAATTTTTGATAAATAACTAGACTACATGTCTTCATTTGATCTTACGTTTATTATAATTTCAGTTAAAATTCTTATAATATTTTCATGATTGCGTGATATTGCTGCTCGAAAGAATTCATCACATATGACATGCATGAACATTGATATTACGTATGAACGATCTTAATCATGTCAAAATCACCTCACAAATCACACAATGACTCTCATATATAGTATAGGAAATCATCAACTTTTCTTTAGAATTAAATTTGCTGATACTTTTTTTTTCATAATAATTGTCATTTTTTTTATCTTTTCATGTATAAAAATATCTGTTCATTTATAATATTTAAGTAGCATTAATTTTTTTTTTCTATTTATACTCTTAATATGAATGTGTTGATTAAACAATCAACACATTTACTAAGACAAGTAATATAAAATGACTATACAAGAATATTTTTGCCAACTCATGTAGTTTTATACATTTATCAATATATATATATAATTAATATTTGTGTTATTTGTTTTTTGACATTTATTGTGAAATGAGGAGAAGTATTTAACATTGCATAGTTGCACACACATTAACTTCCATAAAATCAAAATCATACAAGTAAGACTACTCTTTCCTTAGTGCCTATTAGACTAGTGGAATTGAGTATATAATTGAAGTTTGGAATTGGAATTGGAAAGTCAATTCCAAATTTTATATTTGATAATTCTTTTAGAATTAAAACCATAATTCCATATAACAATTTCTTATAATTGAAAAATAACTAACTAAACCATTTTTAATTCCTAATTCATACCTTAAAAATTGTCAATTTCATATCTTATAATTGTTGTCGTTCTCCGATTGTGACCATATCTGATCGCCCACCACTGATGGTCGACTGTCTTCTGCCGATGGCCAACTACCATCTGCCGTTGGTCAACCCCTCGTCACTAGTGGCAGACAACCCTCCACCAGTGCCCGACCAACCACACTCCACAGGTGAGTCACTGGTCGCTGATCACCCTCGCCAATAGCCAAATCTCCCCTATCGCTGGCATCAGTCACTAGTGTCCTACTACTCATTGAGGGTTGCCAGTCTATTGCAAACTTAATATAGTAAAATTATTTTGATGGTATAGATCAAATATCCAAGCAGTAAAAATTGAATTGAATTTAGAATTCTAATTCTCTATAGGAATCAAACATATAATTTAAAATTTTGAGCTATTTCTAATTATAATAGGATTGGAATTGAATTTAAAATTCAGAACTTCAATTATAATTTCACGCGCCAAACAAACCCTTATAGAAAATGCAAAGAGGTGAAATCATTATATAGTGTGAACATGCATGTAATGACGTAAAGAATTTGAAACAATGGCATGCAAATATTCAGTTAACTTGAACAATAAAAGGAATACAAAATTAAGATTACTATTGAATATTTCAATTACAATAGCATTATTTTAATATTTAAAAATGAGTATCTTATTAATATATCTAATTTTTTATCATTAAATGTGATAGATAAATAGGATAAGTAAATACTATCATTATATTTAACAATAAAAAAATAAATATCTCAATGTAACAGCAAGTTTTACGCCTTGAAATACTATTTTTTGTTTCGATTATATAAGAGTGAAGAGAGTGAGTTGAATAAAATGAAGGTGAGTCCACAACCCCAAATTAATCCCACATGACAGTTTCTGACAAGGTCGTCACCGATGTGTTTCCGTGCAGCCCAGAGGCGGAACAACACGCGTGCCCACGTGGTCATTGGCATGCCACTTCACACCCAGACGTCGACGTCCACGTGGATTGGTCCATAGCCTTCCCTTCACCAGGAAACTAAACGACAAAAATTCCACGTAGCCACTCCCATGATCCATCATTGTTATCACACCCCGCCCCCACATACGGTGACTTTCAAACCTTGTCTTTCACATTTCATTCTCATTACTAGTATAAATCCCAATTCACATTTTTTATTTCAATAGATTTTAGCATCATAATAAGTAATATTTAAAAAATGAAAATATTATAATAATTAATAGCTATTCAATATTTATAGGTTTATGGAGGTTTAGTTCATGAGACTGATTTGTATAGTGGGATGAATAGTGATTAACTGTTCCTGTAATAGTAGTTATATGCATAGTTTTTATTTATTTTTTCTTTTTATATATAAAATTGTATTAAGAGTCTTGAAAATATAATTCAATCTAATTAGAACATACTAAAAATAGTTATTAAGGAAATTTCTAGTTGAGTGGTAGTTATATGTCAATCATGCAACCAAAAAATGCACCAGTTCCCATTACGAGTAGTAGTTATATGTCAATGGAAACTAAGCCATCAGTCCTTAGCTATCAGTGTTAATACACATGGTGTAATAGTACGTACTCTTCCTATCGCATTTATTGTTGGCCATCATGGTAGGATCAATATCTACATCATCGTTTATATTCTTATCTGCAGCTTAAATTTTTAGCATCTTTCAGTTTTAGTTTAGTCCACCACCGGATTTCATACTTTATTAAAGAAGATAAGTGTTAAATCATCTTCACCAATCCAAAGTATACGTACAATAGCTTATTATTTCAATTTTGACATATAAGACATTATTGTTGGTGTTATCAACTTATCTTTTGCTTTGACAAGTTTATGATGAAAGAAACCACATGGAACATGTAATCAACCTAAGTAAAATAAAAAGTTATGACTTAACTAACTCTCGATCGTTTCAGCTATTAGTAAGTGTTTGACAAAACAAAAATAAAGAACTGTCAAGTTCCATCCCCAGTTAATTTTTCCTTCCGGTATAGTGAAAGAACAATAATGGAAGCTTGGAACCCAACAAAGCGTTCTTATATTAATTATTAACAGAAGACTGATGTGATTAATCACGAAAATAGGATTGTGTCACTTCACCATGCATGTTTGAGGATAGATTGCTAGGATAAGCTGTCTTGATGTACATACCTAGCTAGCTAGCTGAAGCAAGTAAAATTCTATTGCTGATGAGAGACAAGCTATGCTGTCGAGGAGCTTGGAAATGAGCAAATCGAACGCCTTGTCTTTCAGAAGAGACATTGTCTTTAATTTAAAGGAGACGAAGTGAACAATAGGGAAAACACTTGGTCTTGTTCTCTCTTTGCACACAAGTGAACGAGACACAACCAAAGGCTGGCCTCGTGGAGGTTTGCAACCATGGGCAGCATGCATTTATGAAGAGCAAAGAAAAAGGAACAGTACAATCAGGTAAAACTTATATACAAGACAACTGCTTTTTCGGGGCAATGATTTAGACATCATTATGAATATTCAATAATATTATTTCAACATTCGATTTTAGATGACTCATTCACACTTTCACTTTTAGATGTCTCATTCACATATCCGCTTTATTATCACTAGATTTACTTTTATCATCATTCATTCATCTCATTTAACGGTGATAAAGTGGATGGTTGGATGAGACACCTAAAAGTGAGTGTTAAAATAATATTATTAGTTAACATTTGGAGATCGATACCTATGTTATCATATCAATGACTTCTGTTATATTTGCAAAGAATATGATAGATGTGTGACAAAGTAATTAAAAGTGGATGTGATATCATTTCATTTAATTTAGTAATAATTAGATTAATAAAACTCTTAGTTGTTAATATATAATATAATCTTTTGTACTTTTAATTTTAATTTATCTGTAATATAATTAAAATTATAAATTATTTAGATGTGATCCTCCGGGTGCTTCAATAGTGTCTAAAAATTAGCTTGCAAATAACATTTCTACTGATATATTATACGTATATAGGGTTCATAAAGTTCTCACTGCTAGAGTTAACCCAAAGACTGTGGCATCCTCCGACCCCAAAAGTAAATGTACTTTATTACGTTTCACACATTAATTATTATTTTTTATTAGTTTCACACATTAATTATTAGTCTTTTCATGTTTTGTTTGGACGTCCCATTTTCCCTCTTAGGTATATATTCCTTGTTTGATACAGTAAATATTTCAACGCCTAAGGATAGCTCCTTCGCTGCTTAACATTTTCCATCATAATCACTTAACTTCAAAACCTAGCTATTTAACACCTAAACTATGTGCTTAAATGATTGGGAGTTCAAATGATTAGTAATTTCCATTGACATATAATATGTTGACACTTTAATGACACCAGAAGACAACAAATAAAAAATGAAAGGAAAAAAAAAAAACCATTCCCAATTTAAGTTGAACTTCAATGTGGACCCCAATTACCCTCTATAAATATAATAAGCAGCCGTCCATCAATCCTCCATCCATCAACCATTCACCACTTACAATTTCATATCTCTCAATTAATTAAGCTCTTCCTCACAGGAAGAAAGACCTTAAGAGAAGACTCCACCCATATCGTTAGAGTAAGACTTCACTATTCAGCTCATACTTAACTTCTTCCCCAAGAATTTTGTTCAAATGAGGCCTTCTTTTGCTGTCTATCTTCTGCTTTTATCACTCATCCTTACAAAAGCTCAAGGTAAGTAGTAATATTTTAAACAACATCACTTCAGTGAGTTCAGTCAAGAAATTAAGCCTTCTTTTTTGGATTTGTAATTAATCTTGCTTGGTTTTGTGCAGGGATTCGCTTGGGGAAAGGGTCTTTAACTGTTGTTCAGCAACAGAAACAACAAGTAAGTGATCATTACTTTGAAGTTATAAGTATAAATATCTTTTAAATTAATCTCAAACCTTCATTTATATATATGCTTTTCATATATTTATATGGATGTTAATATACAAGTTCACTTTCTGACAGCAGGATGAGGAAAGTACTTTGTTGAAGACAAGTAACACTGATGCTGAGGAAGCTGTTCTCTGCAAAGAGGAACAATGCACAGGTATCCAGAAGAAAAGAGTCACTAGAGTATCCAGAAAATCAAACAACCCGTTACCACACATTCATGAAGATTACTATGGACCTAAACATCACAGACCTAGGCACCATTAATTAGTTTTGAACTCACAAGTTCATTTTTCTTTTTGTTCCTTTCCTCCTAATTATAATGCAAACATTCTCCAGTAACCTTACCAAAGGAGACCGCTGTATTTCATTAGTTAAAATTTTGTCCCAAAAACTTCTGATAACTTCCCTTGTGGCTATACAGAAAAGCGCAAGCATTTGTTAATTTCCTTTTTCTTCTGGTTTAGAACATAGTAGAATATATTAACCAATAAGCATCATGCAGCTAATTTAATTAGTACTAACCTCTGCAACATAAACTATAGAGTATTAAGCATCTTGAATGTTCTTATGTTGCTGCAGGAAATATAAAGAATAGGAAACTTGTTACCACTTCCGTTTCTACTACCCCCACCATTTCAAAGGTTGGTTGAAAAGATAAAACAGATTTTCTGTTGTAGGTCTTAACTCAAATGCAAACCTTTTTCCTTTTTTCCTCTTGATCATGATATAGTATATGTATTATGCTCCGTGGACAGAATGTGAAGAATGGAGGGAATGAAGCTCACCCCTCAGTCAATGGAGCAGGGGAAGTAAAAGTAAATATGATGGCTACTTCCAAGTCCAAAGATCCCCAACAGGAGCACTCTCATGACCTTGATGACATAGTTGAGATGGACTATTCTCCAGCAAGGAGAAAGCCTCCCATACACAACTGAGTCTAGTTAGGGAAGAAAAATCGACTAGAATAATAGACAAAGTTTCATTATCTTAGGATAAATAAAAAACAAAATATAGACAGACAAGTTGGACAGCATTACAGAAATGCTGCAGTTTTTTAAGGCTTAGGAATGATTTGTACATTATTCTATTATATCACCTTTCTTGATTGTAATATATTCTTGAGAACATAACTTTTTGATGATTAAGTCATGAGTGCATTTCATAGGTTAGCTTCTTAAATCACGAGCTAGGCTCTTTGGTTTTATTATATACTACTATATATAGCTCGTAATTTTTTAAGATAATAAGATAGTAAAAGGAAGGGGAAAGTGACATCAGTTTCGTTTTTGTTACCAAGTTGTGCCTTTTTCATAGCATGAAAGAAATAACAAACCGGGAACCAATGATT